>JAESVK010053095.1:0-41786 GCA_017140935.1 Hamamelis virginiana | reverse complement strand
TATATATATATATAGGAAAATACTATACATCGCTACAAGGTATCACTGCAAGCTAGATACAAATGTTGTGAATTTTCAAAACTATCAATTTGTGATTTTCCAAAACTAGCCTCATTTATTTCTTGTAGCGATACTTGTAGTGATTCGTTGTAGCAATGTATAACATTACTCATATAATTATGATCAGGTAAAAATGTTCTTACCTTTCTTAGCGTTAGCCCATGCCCTATAGGAGCCTTATGATAGGTATTTTGAAAAACTAACCGTTGGATTAGATAATCTACTTATGTATATATGCCAGGTCTTCTAAAAAATTACAACGATCCAACAATCAGTTTGGAAAATATAGTTTGTGAAACACTTTGATAGTATTTATTGTTAGATGCTATAACAATTATTTAATAGTATGTATTTTGGAAACCGACTGTTGGATCATTATGATTTTTGGCAAACATGACATACATAAAATGATTATCCAATCCAATAGTCAATTTTTCAATATACCGATCCTAATGACTGATGATAAGATATGTAAGAATGTCCTGACTAGATTGAGACTCTATATATATAAACCATTTTAAACTTCTAAAAAATGATATTCCCTCCGTCCCAATTTATGTGCATACATTGACTAAACACGCAGTTTAAGAAATACATTGATTGCTTTGACTTTATTACACTTTTAAGTTTGTGTTCCAATTTTACCCTTCCAAAAGAAAGGCTCATTCTTCAAGGTTATTTGATAAAAGGGGTATAATGGACAATTCGTTCTAATTTTTATTTTGAAAAATTAAAGTGATCACATATTTTGGGATATCCCAAAATGAAAATGTGATTACATAAATTGAGATGGATGGAGTAACTCTAAATTTTTTTTTATTCCAACAAGACTACATCCTAAAACCCTAAAATTCTAAACACTATTTTCTTCCAAAATTTATTATCACCTAACTTTTTTCCACCACTTTAATATTTGTCATCTATTTTTTGTACATTAATTAATTTTCACTTTGTTGCAACCACCTTTTCCCCACATTTCTTTTTAATTTTTTTTTTCATACCGGTGAAGATGGAGTTTTAACTATGCTACTCTATATTTGGAGTAAGAAAAGTAAATGCTTTTCTACCAAAAACAAGAAAAACAAAAACACAAAAGTATACGCTATTTTATTTTGCATTGAGAGACGCATTTCAAGCGTTCGGATTTGCTGGTGAGCAGCAGTAGGATGGCGACATGGAGGCGATTTCAGCGATCTAAGGGCCCAAGTGCAAAACGCACATGTTGGGCGTCGTTTTGAGCCAAACGGTGAGCAACAACAGCCCTTTAACCCTTATTTACGTTTAACTCATCAATTTTTTGAAAAATTTGAGATTCAAAATTTTCAAAAATCCCTCTCAATCAGTCATTTAAATTCTATCTCTCTCCTTCATCACCTAAATTTCTTGTCTTTGCCTCCTCCATCTCTAAATTTCTTGTTCAATCTTGTATATATATATAGGGAGTGAGTGGAAGCTAGTGTTGACTGGCCTAGAGTCAGATCGACGATGGTAAGTCCCGCTTAGCCGATGGATAGGCGTTAGGGCAGTGAGGCAAACCTTAGGACTTAGGTTAGATCGCCGAGTGAGGCAAACCTAGGGAACCAGAAGATATGAGTTTCCTTTCGCGAACTCTGTCTAGGGCATCATCGTCCTCCCGAAAGGGGAAAGAAAAAGAAATAGTAAATAAACAAGAAACAAATTTTAATGATGATAATGTAAACTTTGATAGCTGGAAAATTCCAAAGGTTCCAGTAAAAGATATTTATCAGAAGGGTACCTTCGAGTACTTTGCTGATTTAAATATCAAAACAGAAGAAAGAACTATCACTCTTAAAAACTAGTTTGAAGAAATACAGCTTTTGACAAAGAGTCCATATCTCGATATCAAAAAGACAACTTTAAATTCCTGCACATAGGATTAGTTCAAATAGCAGCCAAACCCTTGTTAAGGGAAGGTCTTGATATGTCATTAATTATGGCATTAAGAGACTGCATGTTGCTAAACTTTGAAAAATCTATGTTAGGAGGAATACAAGCTGGTCTTTATGATGGACCAATATATTTTAATTGTTTTCCAAATTTTTGCATAAGTCTTGAAGATGAAAATATCTTAGATGTTCTCACATTGAACATCCAAGTACATAACGCTGAAGCTAAGAGAGGATCCCTTCCTATCCTCATACTCTCTAGGATTCGTTATAAGGTATTTACAACTTTTTTAGATCCTAGAGCTAAGAACTTTTCCAAAAGAGGAGAAACTCTCTTAATTCAAACTAATGCTGCAAAACATGGAGAGGTGATTACGCCTAAGAAGATACTTTGGAATGAACTCACATTTCCTAAGGAATGGAGACTTCCAAAAGTACTTCCTCCGCCCAAACAACCAGAAATAACAACTTCTAAAATAAAAAGAATGGTCGAATATGAGGATGGAGGTGTTGGGATAAGTTTCTTACCCAGAAACTCGTTCAGACTTCCTCAAGAAGTTAAACCACCTTTAGAAGAAGCAAGGTCATCTTGTTCTTTTATACCAACTAGAATATTTGAACAGACAATTCCAGATCTTGTTGGAATCAAAATTTCAAATATTCCCCAACCATATTATAAAACAACTCCTTCAGAACAAGAACATGAAAAACCTGAAGATAGTGAAAGTATGTCTCTAACATACTCTCAGGTCAATGATCCACAACTTTTCGTTATAGAAAAAGAGTTTGAAATTATCAAAGAACTTTTAAGAGAAGATTTTTATAGTAAAGGAAATAAAAATCTTAGAACAAGCTTTTTTAAAGATTATAATAGAGATGAAAGAAAACTTATTCAAGAACTTTACTATAATTTTATGAACATTCATAAGTTTCATATCTGTTTTTTTTAAGTGGTTTGAAATTTACAAAAGTGAACATGAATTAAATGTTGTGAATAAAATAACTAAAAACTGGCAGGTTTCTCCAAATACTTTCAAGGAATCGGTTCATCCACCCTTGAAACAATTTGAAATTCCTATAAGGGGAACTACTGTTACAGCTTCTCCTTATAAGAAAGTATCTGAAAATAAAGAAATCACTAAATTATGGAACAAAATAATTTTACAAATCAATATCTTGTAACCCTAGGTGATCAACTTACCTGAGTTGAAAATCTAGTTCAAAAAGAAGTCCATCTTCCTGAAAAGGCAGATGAAACTCCTTTGTTTAATCTACATGAAATTCCTAAAAAACATAATAAAGAATTATCAAGAGACATTTATAAAATAATTGATAATAAACTAAAAAACATTGAAGGAATTTTAGAAAGAATTCCAGAAGTTTCGGATGTCCCTGATACTCCAGAATCTTTTAAACAAAAAACTATAGCAGTCTTAAACAAAACTGATGATGAATCCGAATTTGAGATAGATGAAATCTTAGAAGGATTCAAAAATCAAGAAACTGATAAGCAGATGGAAGTTAATAAAATCCATCATGCTCAACCTCTAAGAAACTTTTATCCAAGAATTTCCTTTTCTGATATGGCCCTTGAAGAAAGAGGATCTTTTCCTCAAGCCTCATATCAAGGAGGAACTATCTATGAGTAGAACATAGATAGTATGACAGAATACCACATAATTAACACTCTTCAAGAAATGATAATGGTTTGTACTGCGTACAAAACCAAGTCTCTTGATACCTCTGACCATGCAATTGCCCAGACACTAGTTGCAAGTTTTACTGGTCAATTGAAGGGTTGGTGGGATAACTACCTTAAACAAGAAGAACGAAATTCTATTTTAAATGCCATTAAAATTGATCCACTTTGAATTCCAATTAAGACAGAAGATGGAGAAGATATCCAGGATGCAGTTGCAACCTTAATCTTCGCCATAACTAAACACTTTATTGGAGATCCATCTAAAATAAAAGATAAAACTGCAGACATTTTAGCAAATCTAAAGTATCCTAAACTTCAAGATTTCAGATGGTATAAAAACATCTTTCTCACCAAAGTTATGATGAGAAATGATAGTAACCAACCATTTTGGAAAGAAAAGTTTATAGCAGGTCTTTCAAATCTGTTTGCAGAAAAAATTAGAACAAAACTTAAAGACCAAAATAATGGAACTATCCCCTATGATAATTTGACATATGGGAATGTTGGCCCAAAATATACTCTAGAGGGGGGGTGAATAGAGTATTGGCAATTTAAAAAACTGGTTTATAAATGGGATAGAGTGTTTTTGAAAACTCAAACTTTTAATAACTAGAATGCAAGATTAAATCTCAACTCAACAAAATATAAAGCAAGTAAATAAATTTAAATGCAAGAGATAGAGTTAGAGAAATTCAAACACAAGGATTTTAACGTGGTTCGGTCTCCGCCTAAGTCCACGCCTCGAGATCTCCGTCTCAAGGATTAATCCACTATCAATCTCACTTCCGGTGGAGATTCAAACCTTTACACAGCCTTATTTCACAGTGGAAGACTCTCACCAAACAAGGTTTATACAAAACCTTAAATTCACAAGAAATACAAGTGAATATGGATGACCACCAATATGATTCTCAACAACACTGAGAATACATCAAATACGCTCACAATAATATCTCTCAAAGATTTAAACTAATTTGCTCATAGAGAGAAATACAGGAATTGAATCACTCAAGAATGATGAACACTTGTAAGCTGCAATAGTGTATAGGATTAGATGTAGAATTAAGCTTCATGGCAAGTGTATTTATAGCCTTAGAAATCAGCTATACGTTGGAGCGTCTAGGAGGAGCGTCTTGGCAATCTGCAGATTCAAACTGGTTTGAAAAATGCAACAAATCCGTTTGGAGGTGCAGCCATGTTTGAATCAGCATTCACAATGTCAAATGTTGCAGCAGCAGCTTTGACAATTACTCCAACAGCAATCTGCCACTATTCCTGCAGCACACTTATTTACATATAAACATTTAAGTAAATGGTTGCATTTTACTTTTAATTACTTTTACTTTCATTTACTTAAGTTTACAATGTAAATAAGGAAGTACCCCCCATTTGGATTCAATGGAAAATACTAGAAAATCAAATTCCCAATAAATCAAAATGTAGAAAATCAATTTTAGTACAAAAAATAATTTTCGTCAACAGTGTCGAAAATTGATCTATCGAGTAAGGTATTATATACCACGTATAAAAGCTACCTCAAGGCTGTACTCAGTTAATGAGTATATAGGGATCAATTACCGCCAAAAATTATTTTGAAAAACTCAATATATCAAAAATTCATTTTTCATACTTAGCCAAATTTTTCATAGGGAAAAACAGTTTCTGGGAATAGTAACATCTGCAATACTTGAGCCTCCAATTCATGGATTTTGTTGTCCATTTGTTTGCTCCAGTCTATCTTGAAAATCTGTCTTACAAATTTAACATTTAAGCACAAGATATTTGGATAACGCAGCGGTAAATGTTTGTTATCATTAAAACCATATAACATATGCTGGATTGTAACCATTTAGGCTAACAGGGAATATAGTCAGCACAATACAAGCTGAAGGCATTGCTCTATGTACTGATTATAAACTTAAACAACAAATGAAAAAGGAAAATATAGAAGGAAAGAAAGAACTTGGTTCTTTCTGTGAACAATTTGGTTTCTTTTCATTATCCTTAACACCTTCTACAAGAGCTAAGAAGAAAGAGAAGAGAGCTAGGAAAAGAAGTAATAATAATACTAATAAAACAACTCCTGATTTTTATAGAAAATCCTCTCAAAATTGCCGAAAGAATAATTCTAGAAATATTCAGAAAAAACTAGGGCAAAACTTCATGGATACTTAGTGGCTTCAGCCATCATCCAGCAAAACAAATAATAAAATTAATACTTCCTCAAACAAGTCTCCCGGTGTTTGTTTTAAATGTGGGAGATTAAGACACTATTCAAAACAGTGTCCTATGAAACAAAAAATTAATGAACTTGATGTCTTAGAAAAACTTAAGAAACAACTTATGAGTCTTTTACTATATTCAGATGAACCTGATATAGAAGAATAAGGACTCCAAGTTGATGAAATATATTATTCAGCTGAAAGGGGATGATAATCCTGAAGAATCTGAAGAAGATATTAAAGATAACTGTAAATGTATCAATGTTATAACTAAAGAACATGATATTCTCATTGACCTAATCGAAGAGATAAAAGATCCTGAAAAATGTAAAGAATACTTAATTAGATTAAGAAAAGATTTAGAACAAAAACAGCCCAAAACTAGTAATACTTCCTATAATTTAAAGGAAATCTTTGATAGGTTTGAACCTAAAAAGGAAGATAAAAATGTCACAATAAGTGATTTAAAACAGGAAGTTATTCAAATAAGAAGAGAATTAAAAGAATTAAAAAATAACAGTGAAAAAGACATTAGTGATTTAAAAATAAAATCACTAGTCTCTCTCTCTTAAACAACAACAAGATAAGGCCTCATCCTCAAAAGATAGAGCCTCATCTTCAACAGAAAAAGATGAATCAGATCAATCTGATCATGAAGAGATTGAGAAAGATGATCCTTTCCTCAATCTAATAACTAAAATAAATTATCAGAAGTGGCATGTCAGGCTAACTATCATGATCAATAAAGAATATGAAATTGATACCATAGCCTTAATCGACTCTGGTGCAGATCTCAATTGTATTCAAGAAGGACTTGTTCCTATCAAATACTTTGAGACTACAAAAGAAAGATTAAGCACTGGAAATGGCAATAAGCTCCAAATTAATTATAAGCTTACCAATGCACATGTATGTAATGGGGGAGTTTGTCTTAAGACACCCTTTATCCTTGTCAAAGACCACTACTACAAAAAAGGGCAAATACGACACTTTTTTTTTTTTTTACTTACCATGACACTTTTGATAAGTGTTGTTGAAGTTACAATAATACGACACTTTTCTAAAAAGTGTCGTTAATAGTGATAAGTTTACGACACTTGTAACAAGTGTCGTGAATACAAGGTTTATAACGACACTTTTACAAAAGTGTCGTGAAGACAAGGTTTATAACGACACTTTTATACTAGTGTCATGAATATAAGGTTGATAACGACACTTATAAAAGTGTCATGAAGTCAAGGTTTACAACGACACTTATAAAAGTGTCATGCAATTTAATGTATTTGGCGTCATCTTTTATTAACCCCAGCATATGACATTGTTTCCCATGTGGCTGATCACTCCCACCCTATTTTTTTTTTCACTCTCGCCCTACTCATTCATCACTCCTGCCCTGTCTTTCTCTCTAGCTAGCTCTCTCTGTTCGAGAAGAGGTGAAACGTACCCGGTCTAACCCCTCAATTAATCATCCAAGCCTTAATAATTAATTAGCTAGCTTTCTCTCTCTGTATTAATTAATTCCATCACTCACGCCCAACGTACCTGGCCTCTCTTAATTTCTATGCGTTCGCAAAGGGGAGAAACCCTAACGTACCAAAGTGATCCAACGGTCAGTTGATCGACCTTATCCATTATAACAAAAACTGCTTATTCATATTGTACAAATATATGCTAACATAGGGGTGCTATTTTGTAAAACCGACCGTTGGATGAGATGTTCCCTATATACACATTGTGCATGCAAAAAATCACATAGATCTGACGGTTGTTTTTTGAGATCGAAAACATTTAAATTGTTTAAACTTATGTTATCATATGGTTCTTATATATTTATATTGTACAAATGTTAACATGGGGGTACTATTTTGAGGATCCGACCGTTGGATGAGATGTTCCATATATACATATTGTGTAAGCAAAAAATCACATATATCTGACAGTTGGTTTTTGAGAAAACATTTAAATTGTACGTTTAAACTTGTGTATCATATGGTTCTTATATATATATACAGAGGCGCTATTGTCAGGTGCACTTGATGCATCTTACATCAGGTGCCCTCTTCTAGAGCCACGTGCACTGTAAATTTTGGAAAACTGATCGTTGGATTAGATACCCCTATGATGTATGTCATGGTTGCCAAAAATCACAGTGATCCAACGGTTGGTTTCTGAGAAAACTGACTGCTAAAAAATGATAACATTTTAAAGAACAAAAAAGTTATAATTTTTCAAAGTTACATTTTTGAAAAACCAACCGTTGGATCACTGTGATTTTTGGCAGGCATGACATACATGATAGGAGTATCTAATCCAACGGTCAATTTTCCAAAATTTTTATCGCAATTGGCTCTACAAGAGGGCACCTGATGCAAGATGCATCAGGTGCACCTGATAATAGTGCCTCTGTGTATATATATATATATTGTACAAATGTTAACATGTGGGTACTATTTTGAGAAACCGACTGTTGGATAATATGTTCCATATAAACACGTTGTGCATGCAAAAAATCACATAGATCCCACGGTTGGTTTTTGAGAAACCATTTAAATTGTGTCCGATTAGCTTGAATTTTGGTAGACTTGATTTTTATAAGTAGAATATTTAATCTAACGTTGAGTTTCTCAAAATACAATTTACAGATTGAGATTTTTCAAACCACTCATAAAACTATTGGTAAGATGACATGTGTAGTGACAACTGCAAAATAGATTTTAAAAAACTGACCTTTGGATTAGATACACTTACTATGAATTTCGTGCTCGCATGAAATCATAGTGATCCAATAGTCAATTTATGTGAAATTTCAATGTGAAAATTTGTGACTTTTATTAATCAAAATATCACCATTTTTCCATTTTTTCAAAAAGTGACCGTTGGATCACTATGATTTTTGGCGAGCATGAAATTCAGAAAAAATATATCCAATCCAACGGTCAGTTTTTTTAAATATATTTTAAAATATGTTTTATATAATTTTTCAAATATATATATTTAAAATACTAAAATAGCATTAAAAAATTGAATCAAACACCCTAAACGACTGCTTTTGGGTTTTGGCGCTTAAGATTTTAGATTTGGCTCAATATAATTGAGTTTGGCGCTAAAGGTTTGAGTCTTCACCGTATTCCTCTTCATTATCCCGATAACACTCTTCAAACTCCCCAAACACTCCCTCATCAAACCAAACCCTCTCTCTCTCTCTCTCTCTCTCTCTCGATGTGCCGCCTCTCTCTCGGTGCCGCCTCTCTCTCGGTGCCGTCCTTAGCTCGCCGGCCTCTATGCTTGCCGCCGTCCTCGATCAAGACGCAGGTCCTCTCTCTCTCATTTGTCATGCATACCAAACCCTAACCCTATTGACGAAGCTAATCAGTTCACATGTCTAATTGATCTCTCTCATCGATCACATCCCTCATCAACGAAGCTATTGATCTCGGATTGCAGGGACCCAACTCGGAATTTCTCCTGCCATCTCTCCAAATCCTTGGTCAAAATCTGGAACTCTGCTGATTTGAGGTAAGGTTGGTCAAAATCTGGAACACTCTTCAAGCTCTGCTGATATGGTTTTTAAATAAACCAGCCTTCTCTATCTTCCTGTATTTATTTCAGGGCTCCTTGTTCACCGAATCCCCGATAACCAACAGTGCCATGTAGAAGACGCTTCAGAAAGGATTGTCAAGCTACCATCTTCCTCTGAAATTTTAGTGCAAGAGGATGAAATTGAAAATAGTTGGAAGAATAGGAGGCACCCTTCTGTCGACACTGAAGCACGTCCACCTGTAGCATTTGCCTCTGTTGCACCATTTCTTTTCTTGCTGGCTCCTTCGTATGCTCAGCCCTGATTTCCAAGACTCAATATGTTTCAACTGTTATGTAATAAAGGTAAAAAGGCCACTGTGTAAGTTTTACTTGAGGTCTCGTAGATTTTTTTGGCAATATTTATGCACATTTTCATTGTTTAGTCTCATTATTTATTATTTTTGGTTGAATGCTGAAAATTTATCCAGGCTGCAGGGGTGGTTGTGATTGCCAGTTTTATTATGTGTCACTGCCCTAGAATCTTTTTCATAATATATGCCCATCTTTGATTTTGGAATCCTGTTCCCATAATAGGTCATTTATTCTGTTGCATTGTCTTATCTGGCCACCATCAAAATACATCTTGAAATGCTTACTTTTTCAAGTTATTGTCTTATTGGCATCTTTTAGTTTCCTGGTTCTTCATCACCGACAAAAGGTCCAATACAAGTTTTTAAAAATCCACAAATGGCATTGAACCTAGCAACTCTCAAATATACTTAGAATAAAACAAAACCCCTGCATAAGTTGTAGGAGTCTTTATTTGTGTAATTACATGGTGGAACTATTATTATAATTGTCATCATCTTATTAATAACTATTATTATTAGTAGTAGTAGTAGTAGTAGTATTAGAATTAGTTTTCATATTGAGGAATAATTTGTTTAGTTTTTGTTAAATGATGAGAAAGGGGATTTGTAGATGAGGTTATTGGTCCAAACATAATTTTTTATTTGTTTTTTATCCTCTATCTAATAAATAGCAGTGCTAATCTTTTGTATTCTACTCTTTCACATACAGATTTGAGCTTAATGTTTTTCTCTTATTATAAGACAAATTCTCTACTAGCTTTTTCACTCCTGTTATAATTTTTGAATCACAAGCATTTTGTGATGTACCAATATGGCAGGGCTTGCATACATTGTCATTGTTTTTTGGGCCAAGATTTTCCCACTCTAATATATATGATTTAGTCTTGGCTTAAGCCTGAACCATGTCTAGTTAATGATCATTGAGTTAGCTGGGCTTGGGCTAGCTCAAGTTTCACAGGTATTTGCATGTTCTTCTACATAGAGGAATGATAATAATGCTGGTGTGCTGTTTACATGTTATCATCCCCGAACCCCATCTTTTGGTGCTAGGTTTAATTTATTTTATTTTATTTTTTTTAATTTGTTTCCATAAATACTCAAAGTAAGGTAACTAGATCCATAACTTCTGACCTAATCAATTGCTTGGTATTATATGCACTGCATGTGCCTCATGCCAGTTATGTATAGCAAGTATTTCAGTTTTCATTTCCTCGAATATCAACAGGACTGGGTAGGGGGGGGAGGGCTTGGAATGGGCCAGCATATGCTTGATTCCAGTCCAAACTTGAATTCAAACCTCTAAACTTAGCATGGGTTCCACACTTCCACTCAGGCCACTAAATTGTTAAACTTGTATGCCTCAAATTTCCAGATGGATGGGATACTTTTGGGTCTGTTCAAACAAATAGTTCATTCCCAATCATGGTATTGTTTTTGGTTCAGAGATAAGTGACATTGTAGAGCAACATTGTTGGGATTTTTTCCTAGAGTTTGATTAATAGTTTTTAGTTTTTATCATTATGCTTTTTGTTTTTCCCCTCATTTTTTTTTTGGGGGGTGTGTGTTTGGTTTTGATTGTCCTGATTGAGGGAAACCCAAGCACCGTCGTTTTTTCTTTTGTCCAATTTCAGCTTTCTTCATGTTTTTCTTTGCTCATTTGCATGCAAGTTCATTTGGGTCAATGGGATGCTGGAATATATATTTTTTTTGTATCATGACTGTTTGATTAAACAAAACCAGCTATATCTTCTGTGATATGGATGGTGAGATCATACTTAAATTGTCCTTTATGTTTCCTGAATTCTATTTCATTAGCTCATAGCGGCTTCTTATTCATATACAAGGTACATTGCTGAACAGCAAAAGTCTAATTACTTCAACAACTACAAAAGCTTTGAAAAAGGCCACATCAAGGGGTGTAAAAGTGGTGATAGCCACTGGAAAAGTAAGTACAGATGACATTTTACCCTCTTATTTCTAGTTTAGTGGTTCTTAAAACATTATTCTAGAAGTGTATCTCCATCATGCAATCTCTTGGAAATACTATTCTTCCCCCTTTTTTTAACCATTCTGCCTTTTTCATTAACTGTTGCCACCTCATGTCTTGTGAATTTTTTTTTCCCGGGTGTATTGTTGGATACTGCTGCTTGTTTTATTTATATTTCGATTATCAGTTGTTAATTTGATTTTTGGGAGCAGGCTCGTCCTACTGCAATAATGGGTCTGGAGATGGTAGATTTAGCTGGAAAAGATGGCATTGTTTCAGAGTTTTCCCCTGGGGTTTTCTTACAGGTTCATCATTTCCCCTGTTCTGTTCACTTTTTGGCACGTGCTTGTGTTTAATCTGCGCTTCATACTTGTCAGTCGTAAAAACAATGAGTCCAATACTCTTCAGTATTACCTGTAATATATTCTTATAAAAAATATTACCTGTAGTATATTTCTTTGTTGGAGCATTTGAATATCATACATGTTATTTTTATGCATATCTGCCTATGTACTTTCTTATGTATTTATTTACTTTATAATTATAAATTCATATTATATAAACTGGTGTAGATTTCTCTGCCATATGACCTTGCAGAGGATACATGAATATGATATGATGTTGTGCATGTTTTTGCATTCTGAATGATCTTTTCGCTCTTTGTTCGGTCGGAAGTTATCAATTTCATTTGCCATTTGCTGTCTCTTATTTTATACTCTAACTGATTCCAGGGATTGCTTGTTTATGGTAGACAAGGTCGGGAAATTTTCAGAAGGAATCTAGATCCAATCATCTGCAGGGAGGTAATGCCTTAGGTTCAAGTTAGTAAAAATTCCTTAGGTGGTAAAATTCTTCATGAGGTCAAGTTCTAATTGAAAGTAGTGGACTAGATTTGCTATATCTTTGGTAAAGCCTCTATTAATAGCGCTGGGATCTATTTTTGGCAAGTGTTCTGATACATCTACTCCTGAGGTTATCAAGGCTTTGTCGAATTGAATTTATCCGTGCTTAAAACATTTCCTTGTTATTTTCTAGGACATTGACTTGCAGCAAGCAAATGCTAAAGGGTCACTTGGTTGCGAGGTAAGCTCCTCTATTTTCTGGTTCCTATCTTTCCAATTTATTTTTATTATTCCTACATTCAGATATGATGTCTTTCTTGGTTTTTTTATTTCAAAACTTTTGGTTTTTTGTTTTTTTTGGTTTTTAGAATTTAGTATGGTTTAAAGTTTGTGGGTTCTCAGTTTTTAGAATTTACCTTCCTCGTTATTTATATATAAAATATGCTTCTTTGTATGGATGTGTTCAGTGCTTTTCTTCTTTGTCGACATTTCTGCTGGGTTCAGTGCTTTTCTTAGAGAGAGAAGTTGCTTTCTTGCACCAAGGACAGGGTCCTCTTTCTGTAGGTATATGTCGACTACGATTGGAGATGGGTCGGAGAAGATTGAATACATAAATGACGTTGCTGGAGTTCTTGCTGATACTTCAGTGGAAACATTTGCTTCTCAGCCCCTGCTGTGAGTGAAGTTGCAATTCCTGCAGCAGATTCTTTCTACCCCGTGATAGCCCTGCAGTACCTGATTGATGGTGTTCATAATCTTACTGGCTTCAACTGGTAAGGAGCTATCTGCACTTGTTCTTGTAAAGTTGGTTATGTTACTAAAACTTTGTGGAAATGATGCACTGCCACATTATGCTTGTAAAGTTGGTTACTATGCTAAATGTCTTGGAACGATTCTTGTAAAGTTGGCTACTTTACTGAAACTTTGTGGAAATGAAGGGTCTTTTTCCTGCCTGATGACAAAATAATCATTGCCACACACTGCCGATGTTCACTTTTGGAGGGATTGTGTTTGAGATGATATTACAATTGGCCTTTTGTTGTGTCAATAATAGGGTTATTCAGTGGATGCATGAAACATATGTTTTAGACGTGTTTCTTTGATTGCTGGATACATCTATCCCCTGTGTATTTATGGGAAATTTTGTAGTGGAGGGACCAATTGAGTTAGTTGATTTGGTTGTAAAGGCATAAAACAAGTTATCTAGAGTAGGGTCCCTGCCTTAATTGATGTATAGGAGTCTGTGGGTCACAAATCGGCAGCTGATTCTTGCCAATGGTAAAAAATAAGTTACTTGGGGCATGGAGGATTGATATGTCAAACTGCTAGTAGTTGGATATGAGATATCCATCCTAGTCATTGGCCGTGTTTTCTTGATTGGCACCTTTAAAGGAATCAATGTTGGACTTATTAAATTCTTAGTGATTTATACAAAGGTTTGTCATCAGGTTACTGATTTTTCTTTTATGAATGTTCCTTTTTAATTCTTTGTGCTTTCTTTTTGGAAGAAAACGTGAGTTCTAGTTTTTACTGTTAAGGTTATTTTTATAATCTTTAATTGACTTAAAGTTAAACAAATATAATTAAGTAATGGGAAAATATCCTTTATTGCAGAGATCTGAAAGAACAATATACATTTAAGGTTCTATTCCCCCAAATCTTATTATTAACAGAGATGATTCCTTCAACCAAATCCAATGTGAAATATATTCGATGCTCTCTGCCAATGATAAAGCACCGATATTTTCTGCCTAAATTATAGCTGGTATGACAGAGTGACATTGAGGAGAGATACCTTTCATGACAGTTTAACTCAAACATACCTATCTAAAAATGCTTTGTAAAGATAGGGATGTGCCTCTATATGGCACAATGTATGTGGTTTGATTGGAAACTAATATGATCTATATCAATTTCAATTTATTTTTTTTTTTAAAACCAATGTCAACTTACTCTCTTAATGGTTGGCTAAATATATGGTACATAACTGTTTATGTTTGGAGTTCATGGTTTTAAGTATGTGTTAGCAAGGTTGTTTCCATTGTGTGTCCGGAAATGTGATCCTTTTAAAAACAGCATGTTATTCAATTGCTTTCTAGTTCAAATCATGATCAAAGTGTTGATAATTTGGGATATTGTAGAAGAAAGTGTTTTATTTTGTTCATTATTTTTTCCAGGTAGGCTTCCATAGCTGTAACAACTCTTTTGATTCGAGGAGCAAGTGTACCATTTCTAATAAATCAGCTCAAAGCTACTTCAAAGCTGACTGTATGTTGCATTACCTGTTTCTCCATTCTTCTTTTTTGGTTTGCCTCTTTCTTTATGCCAGCATGTAATATTGTGCTGACAACTTGATGCACCTATTGTTCCATATCAAGCAAAGAATATGTTTGTAACTTGAAGGATCATTTAGCGTGCTTATCATCTCAGAAAGAGAGAGAGAGAGAGTCTAGCTAGGTAATGCCATATAGCATCCTAAAATTTTTTTTTGTTTTTTTCCTTTTTTTGTGGTACAACCCTTAGCTAGGCCTAGGCCTTAACCTTACCCATAGGTTGAGTACTCTTTCAACTAATTTTTCCTCATATAGCTAGGATGCTTCATATACCTAATATAATAATAATAATAATAATAATAATAATAATAATAATAGGATGAAAGAAGGTTACTTTTCTTAATTACTAAAGTCAACATTAGGTACCTGTGCCTGTTGAAGGTCATATATATATAGCTTTTGTTTTGGCTTATCATTTACACTATCCATATATACTTCGATATTTTACATTGTCAACACAGGTGTAATATAAAGTTATATATAATTACTAAAATTTGTATATGTATATTTTTCTCACAGGGTCCTAGAGCATACAAAGCCAATCAAAGAAAACATGAAGCTACATTTTGCGTGTCGAAGACTTGCATACGAGTTTTGGAAGCTATACTTTTATTGTCATTTGCTCATGAGAATGCTTTGAATGTAATAAAATAATCTATTTTTCATTTTTTGATACAAAAATTTTGTACTCGATAAACATGTACTTTGGATATGTTAGTTTGAGGTAAACATGCACTTTGGATATATGTTAATAATTAATTGCACCATATTTTGCAATTCTCTTTTATACATGTGTAATGGTGGTATGAGATGTTAGGAAATATAATTTTATATGTGAAAACAGGTGAATACATGTCATTGCAAGAGGAAACAAAATTACGGGTGTAAAAAAAAAATACTGGACTAATTTAACAACACTTGTAAGGTGTCATTGTATGTCTAAAGTTTTACAACACTTCTAAAAGTGTTGTTCTAAGACACTTTATAATGACACTTCATAAAGTGTCGTGCCAATATAACGACATTTTATAAGTGTCGTGCAAGTATGATCTGTTACGACACTTCATAAAGTGTCGTGCCAATATAAACTGTTAACGACACTTTTTAAGTGTCGTGCAAGGTTGAAATTTTACAACACTTCAAAAAGTGTCGTAAAACTTTTTACGACAGTGCAATAGATGACACTTCCCAAAGTGTCGTGAATCCAAAATAACGACACTTTTTGAGTGTCGCGAATGAGGGTTTTTGTAGTAGTGGACATTAGACAAAGTGTAATCTTAAGAACTCCATTCTTAAACTTAATTCAACCGTTCCAGGTTGATAGTAATGGAATACAGGCTAATTTTATGAAAAAACAAATTGTTTTTCAATTTATTAGCCCTCCACAACTAAAAGATTTAAATCTTTTGAAAATCTTATCAATCTTTCCTGAACTCAATGTTATTGACAGAAAAACTAATAAACTATTCCTCTTAAAAAAGGAAATTGCCCATAGAAAAATTGAAGAACAATTAAATCACAGAATAATTCAACAAGAAATTGTTTCTTTTTAGAAAAAATTAGAATCAGAAGTTTGTTCTGATCATCCTAATGCTTTCTGGGAAAGAAACAAACACATTATAAAACTTCCTTATATTAAGGATTTTCAAGAAACAAATATACCAACTAAGGCTAGACCAATTCAAATGGAAGAAGAACTGTTAAAACATTGTATTGAGGAAATTAAAGATCTCCTCAAGAAAAAGCTTATCAGACCAAGTAAATCTCCTTGGAGCTGTGCAGCCTTTTATGTTCAGAAAGCTTTTGAATTAGAACGAGGTGTACCAAGACTTGTAATAAATTACAAGCCCCTCAATGATGTGTTGCAATGGATTAGGTACCCATTGCTACACAAACAAGATTTAATACAAAGACTTTCAAATGCTAAAATATTCTCAAAATTTGACATGAAATCAGGATTTTGGCAAATCCAAATTCATGAAGAAGATAAATACAAAACAACATTCACAGTTCCTTTCGAGCATTTTGAATGGAATGTAATGCCTTTTGGTTTAAAGAATGCGCCATCAGAATTTCAGAATATTATGAATAATATCTTCACACCTTATATAAACTTCACAATAGTTTATATTGATGATGTATTAGTGTTTTCTAGTTCTTTAAAACAACATTGGAAACATCTCAAAATTTTCTTTGATGTCATAAAACATAACGGACTAGTTTTGTCCGCCAAGAAAATAGAACTTTTCAAAACTAAAATAATATTTTTAGGATATAATATTCACCATGGAACTATTCTTCCCATAGAACGTTCAATAGATTTCGTTAATAAGTTCCCTGACGTAATCAAAGATAAAACCCAACTCTAAAAGTTTTTAGGATGTTTGAATTATATTTCAGACTTCTTTCCAAACCTTAGTCAACTTTGTGCTCCTCTTAGAAGAAGGCTTAAAACAGATCCTCCAGCCTGGACAGAAGAGCATACCAGAATAATTAGAACCATTAAACAACAAGCACCTAGGCTTAGGTATCTTAGCATAGCTAATCCCAAAGCCTTTAAAATAGTCCAAACAGATGCCTCAGAAATAGGCTTTAGAGGAATTCTTTTACAAAAAGAAAATGATAAAGAAAAAATTGTCCGGTATCATTCAGGTACTTGGAATCCAGCACAACAAAAATATTCAACTATTAAACAAGAAATTTTGTCAATTGTTTTATGCATTACAAATTTTCAAAGTGATATTTTAAACCAAAATTTTTTGGTTTGCGTCAATTGTTAAGCAACCAAATCTGTTTTACAAAAAGATGTAAAAAACTTGGCATCAAAACATATTTTCGCCAGATGGCAAGCAATATTATCTATTTTTTATTTTGAAATAGAATATATTAAAGGAGATTCGAACTCAGTTCCAGACTTCCTAACTCGCGAATTCCTTCTGCGAAATCGTTCAAATGCCCCCTAAAGGAAGAGGTGGCGGCAAGCCAGTTGTCGCTCCTAGAACTCAAAATAAGAACTCAGTTGGACCCACTGTCCAACCAACAACTGCAGAATACTATTCTCGCACAACTGCGGGAAAACAGAAAAAATCTTGGGCAGACATTGTCGATGAAGAAGAACTTCAAGAACTCCAACTATGCTCTCAGAGTACACCAGAAAGATGGGCTGCTGATCATTGGAAATACGAGAGGTTAAATTCCGTATTTACGGTCAATATTAATTCATTTATAATCTACCCTATGTTTAACCTCAATCCGAAGAGAGTGGTAATCACAAGTGTCGGTCCACAGAGACTAGTAATGAAAATCGGTTAAGTCAATTCACTTTTGGTGAAATAGACATTTCTCATTGGGTAAATTTGGTTGATTAACTGATTTTTTTAACGGTAATTGCAATTCAAACTGCTAAGTACAACGTAATAAATTAAGAATCACTGACAGAAAATAAGTCAAACATATAAGGACATAATTACAACATAAATAACATAAATTGAACTTAAATTAAATTACAGAAATTAAACGGGTAGGAATTGAAATTGGATAATTTTAAATAAAGAAAAACCACGCCTCTCCAAGTGGAAAGAGGGAATATACTCCACTGAAATTTAAAGTACAAAATTGAAAGCATAAATTAATAAAAATCCTCCTCGTAATTCTAAGTGGAAAGAGGGGATATTCTACTGAAATTGAAATTGCGTAATTAAAAGCAACAATTAAAAACTAAAAAAATAAAATAAAGACCTCTTCTCTCCAAGTGGAGAAAGGGACGATTGCATCGTGTGTGAAATTGCGTAATTTGTAAAATACTGAAATAAAAAATAAAAACTGAGAATAACAACTAAAAAAATAAATTCACTCTCTGAAATTAAACTGATTGAACTGAATAGTAGTACAGTATGTGGAAACAGAAAATAGTCAAGACTTAGATGCACTTGGCATAAAATAATCTACGACTATTTCTGATAAAATTCAACACTCAACTAACAAAGGAAAATAAACTGCTTAACTATTCGTGCACCTGATGAAATTCAACAATAGAGAAAAACTAAAACTACAAACTGCGCTCCCCTTTTTCTATTTGGCGAGCTCCTCTTTTATAGACGCCTTGCATCTGATTTTTCTTCGTTTGTCTGACAACGTTCTCTGCTTCCCTGACTTTCATTGCTGTGATTCTACACCCCGGACGACTATATATATATATAAATTATTTATTTATTTATTTATTTTATTTATTTTTATTTTTTTAAACAACTGAATTCATAACTGGTATATATACAAATATTACAAGAATTTCCACAGATTAAATCTTGGACTTCGAAACCAGTATTTTGAAGCTTAGAAACTCCAAATCTTCTCGAACCTTTGAGACTTCAAAGAAGTTGCACACTTTCTCAGTCTTTGGATGAACAAGTTGGCTAAATCTCTTCATACCAAAGAGTATTCATTGGAATACAGATCGCTTGGAGACTTGGGCAAGGGATGCATCTTGACTGGCTATCACATGCCAGCAAAGTATCTCTGAAATCTATGTGCTGGAATATGGAACCGACTGCTTAGAAATGCACGTCGAGGATAGACACGCACATTCAACTATAATAGCTTCCCAAAATATAATTAGTAGAGATCTATGGTTATCTCCACAAAAATTAAATTTACGGGATCAAAACAGTGACCCATACTCCTGAGATTAGTAGAAATCTACAGTTACCGATGAGAAATCAAGTTGAGAGATTCTCATATACCTCTTATACTCTTTCACGAATTGCTGGAGGAATCAACCTCAAAAGAATACGATTAGCAGTGATCTATAGTTATCGATGAAGAACCAGTTACAGATGGACTCGATAGAGAGGAGTTCTCCATGGATGCTAGAGAGCTTTTGGTTGTAGAGGGCAGATTTTCATTGAGCTTTTGCTCAAGAAAATCAAAGAAACCTACGGGAAATTTTGTTGGTGGTTGGATCTACTCCCATCTTCCTACCAATTCTTCTCTTTATAAAACTCTATCAAGCATCAATTGTGAAGAGAAAAAGAGAAAGCAAGATCCGGTTTTCACGGATCATGGTCGGCTGCCGACACTCATGGGATAATCCTGTGTGGATAATCTCATGATACGCGCAGCTTGATTCCACATCGATTTTTACCTGCAATGCAAAACAACAGCAAACCAATTATGCGCACATATTCCATGCAACTTTAACCTAAAATAAAGACAGATATAAAAACAAACTAAAATGCTACTCTTATGCAATATTTGCAACAATTCTAAAATAACTGAAAAACACTAAAATGACTTAATTAACCTAATTAACATGCCTTTAGGGCTTTAACAAAGCTTACTTTGGGGTTTAAATTTCAAAAATTTGAGCACTTATCACACCCCCAACTTAAACTTTGCTAGTACTCGAGTAAATCAAATTAAACATAAAGAACGAAATTTAAATGCCACTTTCTCAGGGAATTGCGATTGCATTTAGCATATGCAATAAGCCTTTAAACCCCTAGGTTACCCCTAGTGGACGAGTTGCAGTCTCGTAAGGGTTTGCAGAAATGATGCCCACAAACATGTAGAAGTTTTCTCATGTACATCAATAGTATTTTTCAGTTTATGACATTTCCATAAAGGCAAAGTCGTGAGTTTTCCCCACTCTAACAAGAAAATCAGTCAGAGTTCAAAATACTATTAAAAAGATAACTCAAGCCATGATATTCAAAATTCAGAGTGTGTCTGTGCATTAGCTAACAAAATATATCTTCATTTGTAAAGCTTAGACCACTCGAATTTCTATCAGAATTACAGTTTTGACTTCAAATCTCACCAGGATAATCCACTCATGAATAATTCGTTCAGAGTTAGGTGAAATTATATGTACTCTCATTATGCGAAGAGAATTTATGTATATCAAATGCAAAGTATGTCTCGCATATTAATTCATTTTGAAAAAACGCTGATAAGAACAAAATATGAGTCTTATGATAGGAATGTTAAATACTGAGAAAAAAAATATGCCATAAAATTATGTTCGAATCATTTTCGATTTCCAACTCATACCAATTTTCAAGATAGGTAGGACTTTATGGGCTTAAAATTGCTTTTGGTTCAAAAATGGAAAACAAACAGATATGTGATGGTTTAAAACTTAGTTGAGGTTATCTACCCAACCATCACATAAACATATTCCTAAATATAATTGAAAAACTAAAATCACCCAAACACAAAAACAACACCCAACCCATAGTATAGAAAACACTGTACCAAGCTTTCTTAGCAGACTTAATCTTTTCAAGAAAATTGAAATCATCAAAGGTCTATCTACCTATTGTTTTTTTTCCTTTTTTTTTTTCTCTTATTTTATTTTATTTTTATTTGTATTCCTTTTCTCTTTTTTTTTTTCTTTGACAAAGGCACTCCAACTCCATTGTCCCATTTTATTCAGATTTTTAAAAAAACTAACCTGCTTAGTTTTAAAACTTGGCACTTACCACACTGAAAACACCAAACGAAAATACTCAACACACACTACCCTATTTTCATCCAAGAATCTCTTCACCTAACTTTTACCCTGGGCTTCTTAAGCTGCGCAAGAAAAGAAAACTTTAAGGCTCAAATTAGGAGCTAGTGATAATGTAATATTGAAAGAATTTAAGATCAAATTTCAAAGATGGCCTACAATCATTTCTCAAAAGCTGGTATAAATTTTCCACTTTCCATGATTTAAAAAAAAAAAATAAAAAAAATACGTGAGATTACTTATTCTCACAATTCAACCAAAACAAAGGATTAATGGGACTATTCAACGGAATATACTGCCCTTTCGAAGAAATTGTTAAGAGTAATTGTAAAATAACCCTCCAATAAAAGAATGGTTCAACAACTCACAATTGTTATACGTCTCCACTATTTTACCTCAAGATTTCCAACCAATGTTCACTAATCATTAAAAACATATTCATATGGCTAACAATGCAGACGAATTCTAAATCTGACTACAAGTCATGAGTTAATCCTGAAGATAGTAAATAAAACTAAAACTTAATTTACAAGTTGAAGTAGTAATATTCATAACTAAAGACTTTATTATATGCATAAAACATGGAATTACTTATGACATTCATGAGAATTCTTTTTTCAATTTTATAAACCAAACTAAATCATCCCCCCAACTTAAATCAAACATTGTCCTCAATGTGGAAAAAGAACACACAATATAATACAAAAGACAGTACAAATATATGCAATAAAAGCAGCAGTCTTACAAAACTTATAGAGATTTTCACAGGAGTTAAGAGGCATTATGTTTCTTTTTGAAGGAACCCATCTTTTGACAGTTTTCATAGATTTACAGAAGTCCATGGCATCTTTGAACAAATTGGGCCACCAGAACCCACACTGAAGTATTTTAGTAGCAGTCTTTTTACCACTAAAGTGCCCACCACAAGCCAGAGTGTAGCAAAACTTTAACACTTCCCCAACTTCAATTTCAGGGATACAATGACGAACCACTTGATCCGCACAGTATTTAAACAACACAAGATCCTCTCAGATATAGTATTTAATTTGGGAGAAAAACCGATCAATTTCATGTTTCGACCACCCTGAAGGTATAAGACCTGTTACAATGTAATTTACAATATGCACAAACTATGGTAATGAAATATGTGTTACTGCAAACAACTGTTCATCAGGGAAAGATTCCCTAATTGGTACATGATCATTATCTTGTTCTGCCAATATCCGATATAGATGATCAGCGACCAGATTCTCAGATCCTTTCTTATCATTGATCTCAAAATCGAATTCTTGAAAGAGAAGAATCCATCTAATTAATCTTGGCTTAGTCTCTTTCTTTGCAATAAGGTACCTCAAGGCGGTATGGTCTGAGATAACAATGACTTTAGATCCTAAGAGGTAAGATCTAAACTTGTCCAAGGCGTAGACAACGACAAGTAATTCATTCTCTGTAGTGGTATAATTCAATTGATCATTAGAGAGGGTTTTGCTTGCGTAATAAATGACATGGGGAATTTTGTCTACCCTTTGACCTAACACAGCCCCCACAGCATAATCGGACGTATCACACATGATTTCAAAAAGTAACGTCCAATCAGGGGCTCTCAAAATTGGAGCAGTACTCAATAGAGAACGAAATTTCTCAAAAGCTTTTTGACACGATTCATCAAAGACAAATGAGGCATCCTTGGTAAACAATCTATACAAGGGCCAAGAAATTTTGCTGGAGTCTTTAATGAAACGTCTATAGAAACCTGCATGTCCAATGAATGACCTAATTTGCTTGACTGTGGTAGGATGAGGTAATTTATCAATTAATTCAACCTTAGCCCTATCCACCTCTATTCGTTGACTCGACACAATATGTCCTAATACTATTCCCTTTTGAACCATGAAATGACTCTTTTCCCAACTTAAGACTAAATTAGTATCACAACATCTTTTTAACACCTTATACAAAATTTTCAGACAAAAATAAAAAAATGAACCAAAGACAGAAATCACCCATAAACACCTCAAGAAAATCTCCAATCATATCCGAAAAGATAGCTATCATACATCTTTGGAAAGTACTTGGAGCATTACACAGGCCAAAGGATATTCTCCTAAAAGCAAAAGTGCCAAAAGGACAGGTGAATGTGATTTTTTCTTGGTCCTCAGGGTAAACAGCGATTTGAATATATCCAGAATAACCATCCAGAAAGCAATAGTAGCTTTGCCATGCTAATCTATCTAAGATTTGGTCAATATATGGAAGTGGAAAATGGTCTTTCCTTATCTTGGAATTCAATTTCCTGTAATCGATGCAAATGCACCATCCCGTAGTGGCACGATTTGGGACTAGAATACCCTGTTCATTTACTACAACTATGATTCCAGACTTTTTAGGCACTACCTGTGTAGGTGCTACCCACTCACTATTATAAATGGGGTAAATGATACATGCATCTAACAACTTCACTACTTCTTTCATTACTACCTCCTTTATGTTGGGATTGAGCTTTCGCTGCATTTCCCGTGAAGGCTTGGCTCCCTCCTCTAGGTAGATACGGTGCATGCAAATGGATGGATCAATACCCTTTAGGTCCGCAACCGCCCAACCTATAGCTTCCTTATGTTCTCCTAATACTTTCAAGAGTTTACTCTCTTGTTCCTTACTTATGTTTACAGCAATGATTACTGGAAGAGTCTCATTTTCACCTAAAAAGACATACTTGATGTGAGCTGGCAAAGGCTTTAACTCAAGTTTAGGTGCAACCTCTAAAGACTTTGGCATAGGAGAGCTGGCTATTGGAGGTAACAATTCAACTTTAGGCTTCCATAGTAGGTCGCCTATGATAAGAACATATTCTTGGACTTGATTGACTTCAGGAAAAAACTCATATATATCACATTTTTCAGACTGAACATAATCTAGACAAGTCTCTAACGATTCCTCTGCTAAGATGACAGGTAAAGTTTCAGCAATGACCTCATCAAGGATGTCAACAATAACATAACAATCCTCAAAGTTATGAGGATGTGTAGCAGCTCGGTAGACTTGGAGTTTAGCTTTTAAGTTTCCAAATGAAACTTCCATTACACATTCCTTGCAATGCAAGACTGCATTCGCAGTTACCAGAAGAGGTCTTCCTAGAATAATAGGGACTTCGGGGATATAGTTAATCTCAGATTCCATGTCAAGGACTATAAAATCTGCAGGAATTACAAACGACTCTCAATCTTAACCAAAACATCTGTTAAGATACCCCGTGGTGTCTTAGTTGGCCTATTTGCGAATTGTAAAATGGTAGGTGTAGGTGTAAGCTCTCCAAGTTCCAACTTTTCATACATAGAGTATGAAATAATATTCAGACTAGCTCCAAAGTCAACTAAGGCCCTATCAATATAGTGAGATCCTAGAAAACATGGAATAATGGGTGTCCCTGGGTCTTTCATTTTTATCAGAATATGATACTGAGCTACTGTACTAGCTAGCTCAATAGTGACTGCTGAAGCATTGGACAAGAGCACTCGCTCTTTTCTTTGTTGGGTACACAACTCTTTGAGAAATTTGGCATAGGAAGGAATTTGATTGATAGCATCAAGAAGTGGAATATTAATATGCACTTGTTTAAACACTTCAAGTATGTCCTGTACAGCCGCTCCTTACCTAGCTCTCCTTATTGTCGCAACAAGGGCTGAAGGAAATGGAGCCTTAGGTATGTACTCTAGTACTGGATCCTTACTCACTTTAGATGAAAAATAATCTTTTTGTGAATTATCTTCCATCCTTTTTTTTCCTATTCCTGACTCTTGGTCTTTCTTCTTATCTTTTTCTCACTTTTCTCTTGACTTACCTCCTTAGAACTCTCCATATACTTTTCTCCAGGGGATGAACTATCTTTTTCAGGTTTGTCAAAATTGTCACCCCAACCCGTAGGGATAATTGGTTCTTCAGGTACGAGTGTAAGCTTTTTGGGGTACAACACATAATAGTCAAACTGACTAGTTCCAATATTTATTGGATGAACTATTTCCCCAACCCTATTATCTATTACTCGACCAGTACGCAGGATAGTCACAGCCTTAACTTCAACAACATGTTGGGAGTTTTGTTATGATGATGAACACTTAGCAACATATGCACATTTTGGATTGCTAATGGGCTGACTCAGAAGCTTTTCATCCTCGCGATGGCTAAGGTTTGAAGCTAACTGACCAATTTGAGTCTCTAGCTTGACTATTGACAGGGAATGAAAGTGAAGCAGTTGTCTATCAGCCTCAAGATTTTTCAAGGCATTTAGAACTTGATCTTCAAAACCTGAACTTCTTTGGGCTTGGGTTTGGTTCTGAAATTGAGGAACAGGAGGTTAATTAACACCCTGACTCTGATTTTTGTACTGAAGATGAGGTGGTCTATATGGTGGAACATTATTTGAGTTACCATTTTGGTAATTCGACCTTGGTACTTGGAAGTACGACACATTGGAATTTCCATTGGGCTTTTGTGTTTGCTGCCTCCATTAGAGAAATGAATGATTTTTCCAACCAGGATTGAAATTATTTGAATATGGATCATTCCTAGGGTCTATAAAACTTTGGGCAACATTAATTTGTTGAACAATATCAGGATATTGCCCAGCCAAAGGACACTCTACAGTCTCATGATTCACTTCATTATAGATGATACATATTTCATTAACTTGATGCACTGGATTTTTAGATGATGATCCCTAAGCAGCTATCAACTTATCTAACTTTTTAGACAATTCCTCGACCTGCTGAGCAACAATAGTTGATTGCTGTATCTCATACATTCCACCTTTCTTAGGTGGTAGAGCAGAAGTCTCTCTATTATTTGTTAAATTCATTGATGCCATGTGTAATGAATCCTCACTCAAAATTTCAAACAATTTCCATGCTTCCTCAGCACTCTTCCTAAGAATTACTCCCCCCACTTGCAGCATTAATTAACTGCTTGTCCCTATCACCAAGTCCTTGAAAGAAGGCCTGGACAATCTGCCATGTGGCAATGTCATGGTGTGGACATAATCTCAAGAGTTCTCTTATTCGTTCCTATGCTTCATAAAAGGACTCACTTTCTTTTTGAGCAAAATGAGTAATTGCATGACGCATTTGGGTGGAATTGGAGCATGTGGAGCAGTCACACCTTCAATCTCACCTATTGGCTCCATCATATTTGACTGTAGTAAAGTCTTAGGGTCAATAGTTGATTTAAGTCTTGCTCGAGCAGCCCTCAAAGTAGTTGCTAACTCAGGGTCGTAAGTAGATAATTCCAGCCCTAAAGATCTTCTACCATGCATACAAACCACATAAACACAATAAAACAACAAAAAAGAAAAATACACTAAACTAACCTAACTCCCAAAACTACTACAGCTAACCTAACAATAAAAATAAATATTTTTTATTTTTTTTTATTTTATAAATATATACAACCAAAATAAATTTACTTAATCGTTTTCATTTTAATAGTCCCCGGCAACGGCGCCAAAATTTGATTACTGGAAATACGGGAGGTCAAATTCCGTATTTACGGTTAATATTAATTCATTTATAATCTACCCTATGTTTAACCTCAATCCGAAAAGAGTGGTAAGTACGGGTGTCAGTCCACAGAGACTAGTAATGAAAATCGGTTAAGTCAATTCACTGTTGGCGAAAGAGACATTTCCTATTGGGTAAATTTGGTTGATTAACTGATTTTTTTAACGGTAATTGCAAGTCAAACTGCCAAATACAACGTAATAAATTAAGAATCACTGATAGAAAATAAGTCAAACATATAAGAACATAATTGTAACATAAATCACATAAATTGAACTTAAATTAAATTACAGAAATCAAACTGGCAGGAATTGAAATTGCATAATTTTAAATAAAGAAAAACCACGTCTCTCCAAGTGGAGAGAGGGAATATACTCTACTGAAATTTAAAGTACAGAATTGAAAGCATAAATTAATAAAAATCCTCCTTGTAATTCCAAGTGGAAAGAGGGGATATTCTACTTAAATTTAAATTGCGTAATTAAAACCAAAAATTAAAAACTAAAAAAAAAAAAAAAAAAATCCTCTTCTCTCCAAGTGGAGAAAGGGACGATTGCATTGTGTGTGAAATTGCATAATTTGTAAAATACTGAAATAAAAAATAAAAACTTAGAATAACGACTAGAAATATAATTTCACTCTCTGAAATTAAACTGACTGAACTGAACAGTAGTACAATATGTGGAAGCAGAAAATAGTCAATACTTAGATGCACTTGGCATAAAATAATCTACGACTATTTATGATAAAATTCAACACTCAACTAACAAAGGAAAATAAACTGTTTAACTATTCGTGTGCTTGATGAAATTACACAACAGAGAAAAACTAAAACTGCAAACTGCGCGCGTCCCTTTTTCTATTTGGCGAGCTCCTCTTTTATAGACGCCTTGCGTCTGATTTTTCTTCGTTTGTCTGACAACGTTTTCTGCCTCCTGTGGACCAGCCACCTGACGGGGGCGCTTTGAGAGGAATGTCCACATCATCACCGGGCGATGTGATTAGGGGGGTTTAGAAAACAAACAAAACAAAGGAGTCGCCACCTTATTTTTAAGGAATAAGGAAACCATAAAAATATTTTATTTTCAATAAAACAAAACAAACTCCATTTTCAATGAAAAGACAGTCTTCGAACCAGAGTTGGATCCGGGGGCTAGGTTACGATGTGGGAAGGTTCCAAGCTTTCACTTGTAGGCACCTACCTCGCCCTAATTAAAGGACTTCTAATTTATTTGGGCTATTTAAATTCTTAATGCAAACAATCCTAAATAATCTAAATCAACCAATAAAGTAGTGATATAAATGCATTATCTATATTAGTTATATTAATAAATAAATAAATAAAAAATATATACAAACAAACCCTAAAAACCTAGAATACCCTACGGGCATCCTAGGGCGGACTTGAGCCCTATTAGCGCCCACGTAACTTACTAGTATCACCTAGCAAGTATCAAAGTCCACGTAGTTCGACTACCCTAGGACTCTCCTATTGTAATCGACCACATCATCAAAGGTATTCAACCTAATTCAAGACTCTAACTTCGAGAGTTTTATTTGTTTAAAATCATTTATTCAAAATCATTTCAAATTAAAAGACTTTCTTAAAATCCAAATATTCTAAATAATTCTTTTCTTAAAAATACAATTCCAATTGAAAATCTTTTTCAAAGATTATTCAAGAAAACAAATCATATTGAGAGGAATTTCATTCCAAGGTAAAAATCTTACAACATTTCAAATTCTATTGAAAATCAATTAATAATCAAATCTTTCATAAAAAATCATATTTATTTCATAAAAATCACATTAAAATCTTTTTAGAAAATCCCTCGAAGATAGACTCTTAAATCAAATAAAATACACAAATCAGATAATGGTCTTTACAACAAAGGACAGTCCTAGGGAAGGTCAAGTGACCTTCCTAAACCTAGGGTCTCTAACTAGCCCTAAAGTTAATCTAAAAACCTATCATACTAATGCAAATGCATGCTGGAATTTAAATAAATTAATCAAACATTCACAAAATCAATTCTAACCATGCAAGAAAATGTTCCTAAATGCACACTAATTTTGCTATGTGATCCTAGGCACATTTCTAAGTTAGATTTAACCCTAAAATAATTTTTAGAAGTAATTTAAGGACATAAACAAATCCGGACAGATTTGAATATGAACCTTAAACTACTCTAAAAACCATGAAAACAAAGAATAAAAATGTGAAAGTGACCTAGCATGCTTTCTCCATGAATGCTATGAAACTACTAATAAAATCATGCAAAATATGGCTTAAAAATGTTAATTAAACCACTTTAAAACATGTATTCAAATCTGGACAGATTTGAATACATACTTAAAGTAGCTTAAAAATCATCTTTAACCCATAACAATATCAAATAAACACTCTAGCAAACAATCTAACATGCTTGACTAATTTACCATGCAAAAACATATCAAAAACTATGCTTAAATAGTTAATTTAAACACAAGGGGAGGATCTTACCTTCGCACGCTCCCTCGTACACAATTTTTATGTTCAAACAATCAAATCCATGGCAAGTGTTCAAATAATCATAAAAAGCACAAACAAAAGACTCAAGACTCATCACATGTCAAAATACATATTAATGTACTCATATTACCATTAAAATCACCAATCAATTATCATGAGATTCAAATAACAACATGAATATATTAACCTTTACTCTAAACATGCTTACACATAAAATAATGGAAAACTCATCCTAAACATGATTACTAGCATAAAATAATAACGAAACTAGTCCTAAACACATCTAATCACATAAAATCATAATGAAAAATATCCTAACATGCTTGCTAAACATATAATCATGATAAAAATAACCCTAATCATGCACATTCACATAAAACAATGATAAAACTACTTCTAATCATGCATGCACACATAAATAACAAGAAGACTAACCCTAACATGCATATATAAAATCATAACTAGGCTAAACAACCCTAGACATGCATTCTAACATAAAGCACATAACTAAACTACACTAATCATACACATTAACCCTAATCACATAAAATAAAATAAAATCAACATAAAAAATACCCTAACTATGACTACTCATATAACATCATACAAATAACTATTCTAAACATACATGCTCATAATAAATAAATAGCCTAAACACATAAACTCACATAAAATCATAACTAAGTTAACCCTAACATGCATACTAACATAAAATTATGATAAAACTAATTAACCCTAGGCATGCATCCTATCATAAAAAATCACAAATAAAATTAACGAACCCTAGACATGCATACTAACATATGATAACAACAAAACTAACTTTAATCATGCTAGCTTCATTAAACAAACATCATGTAATAACCAATATTAATCTAACATATGCAAGCAACTAAAAAAAATGTATTATGCATCTTGAATACATGAGAATGGAGAAAAAGAAGGATTTACAGAAAAAAAAAAATCAAAGAATAAGACCATGGTTGAGCATTTACCCTTCGATCTCCTTCTTCGTTACCTTTCTCCAAGCTCATAGCTTTAAGTTCTTGCCCTTTCAATGGTGTAACAATGAAGGTCTAGATCTGTAGCCTCCTTCTTAAAAACCCTAGAATTCTCTCATCCTTTCCTCTAACCCTATAATGAAGCATATATAGAGCTAGGGTTTAAAACCTTGAATGGTTAGGATTTAATGCACTAAAATCTATCCTAGGGCTTGGAATTAATCTTCCTAGGGTTTGCAAGCTGAACCAAGTTCGAATTTATTCCAAAAAAACGAACTAAATCGGCCAAAATAAGTGGGAAAGTTTCAAACTTTCCGATTTTGCAAAATCTGATCGAGCATGCTGGTGACCATCCGTGGCTGGACGGTTGGCCATCCTGGCTGGACGGTTGGCCGTCCTAGCTAGGACGGTCACCGAGCTGACTTCCCATATTTTCTTCCCCAAATTCGAGGGTTTTCATATTTTGGCCATATTTTGGCCAAATCTGATCCAAATTCGATGGTTCAGGGCTCAAAACGACCGTGTTTTGATCCTCCACATTTTTAGAATGTTTTTGGGTTAAAAATACTTGACCACGGTCAAGGTTTTTAGCAAAAGGCTAGCCAATTGACCCGGTTGTGCCAAAATTGGTCATATGACCATTCTTTGTTTTGTAAAATTGATCAATTAGGCTTGAACCACTTCTAAAAACATGGTTTTAATATGAAATTGGTGTTTGAAAACATGTTTTGAAAATATTTAATTTGGTGAAAACGACCAATTCACGGTCAATTTGACTGAAACCTTAGTTTGACTTACTCTCGCCCGTGGGATTGATTTTAGGCAAATTCATCCTAACCATTCAAAAGCTCAATTGGCATTCCAAATATACTCCTCACATCCATATAAACTCAATGAAACAATCCGTTTCGAATTCGGAGGTCATTTGGAAATTATACGAGAAAAAGGACGAAAATGCCCCTTAAGTCGCAAAAACCCTAATTACCTATCGAGCTCTCATCAGAATGCCATTAAAATTGACAGGGATGTTTTAAAACACTTCAAAAGTCAAATGCAATACAAATGGGTTGATTCCAATCCAAATGTACACATGAAATAATGAATTGTCCTTTTCCTCAGAAAAGGGCAATTTGGGCATCTTGGTCTTTACAAGGCCTATTCCCCACCAAATGATCAACTATTCTGGTTAGTCATTTGCATGAACATATGGTAGAAATAATTGGTAAAAATGGGGTGTCCACAGAAGCCCCTTGTTGGTGTACTTGGAGGACTACAAGGCCCCTCGTTGGTGTAATTCCAAATATACTCCTCATACTCTTCATGATCTTCAGGTGAACTGGGACCCATGGGGTACTTGGAGGACTACTTTGGCTTCCCCCCACAAGCAGAGTGTACTCCTGACACATAGGCGAATCTTGTTTGAGGGGCCTGCTGGCAGATATTGGTACTTGGGTGAGAGAGTCTGTCGCCAAGTCTATGAAAACATGAATGCAGCTAGGGTGCCTTTTCTGCCTCCTGCAAATATGCGTCATACTGATAAACTGAAGGGTGCGGCCCTGTTAGAGTCCAAGAGAGAAGTGGATCTTTCCGCTTTCCTTTTCTCTGATGCAAGCTATGAAGTCTTCTGTCAACAGTTCTTGATGCGTCCTTTAGCGACTGGGGAGCTACCGGAGAGGGTATGACTTTTGAGAGTGCTTTCTTTCATCCCTATAAATGCAATCACAAAACTTCATCTTTATGTCCACAGGGTCGCCGTTCTCGGGGTCAAAGCTCTAGAGCTGCTGCTAGTGATGATGATCAAGACGCAAATAGTCCTCCTGCCTTGTAGCCTGCAGATTGGAATATAGAGCTAATAGTTGAAGATAACTTCGTGACTTCTACTATTTCACGACCTTCAGTCGATGAGGGATATCACATAGATGCTTCTTACGAACAGGTAAACCTCCCACTGAATCAAACAACTGCACACGCATTCCCAATGACACACTGACATCATCCCTTTCTAACAGGTCCCTCGAGAATACTGCCTGGACTACATCGATCTTACTACTGCCATGAGGCGTGAACTTCGTAGGATGAGCTTGAGGACTTCCGCTCTCACTCGTCAACAGGTAACCTCAAATCACATTCTCAAATTCATCTTCTTTCCCTTCTCACAAACTGATCAAATCATGAACACTGTTTTAGGCACCTGACCCATCACGTCACTCTTCAGCTGGCGAGGGATCTAGCAGAGGGATAAGGAGGAGCTCTCGAAGACGTTGACTAATCTTCTATGAGACATGGGGTTTCATTTTGAAAATCATAAGTAATTTGCAAACATTTGTGCCAAAACAAGTTTTCTCACTTTTATGGTGTATGTGCACTGTTAAAACATGTTCATTGTTATCAATTCTCTCACTTTTGATCATGATTGAACTAATAGCAATGTTTTAAAACTCATAAATAGCAACAAAGTCAACAAAGTCAACAAAAATGGGTGGCCAAATCCTGGTGACCATCCAAGCTAGGATGGTTAGCCGTCCACCTTAGAACGGTTGGCCGTCTTGCCTAGGACGGTCACCGTAATGGCCCGCCTTATTTTGCTTATTTTGAGCAGTTTTCAATTTTTGGTCTTTTCAGTTTCTAATTTCTCTTAAAACCTGACCTAGGCCTATAAAAAGAAACCCTTAGCAGCCTCTACAACCATCCTACAATAGTTTTAAGCATCATGGAGGCTCTTCCCCAGGTTTTGAAAAGATTCATGGCGAGAATGACAAAGGAAGACAAAAAGATGTTCGCTCGCTTCAACTTGAATGCGTGCTTCTCTCTTCAACAAGTCAAGATAGAAACCACGTTTCTTATTGCTGCAAGCCACTTTTGGGATTCCACAATTCATGTTTTCAACTTCGGCACCGAAGAAATATGCCCACTGTTGGAGGAATTCTGTGCGATCATGTCTGTTCCACTTAAAGGACCTTTCATCTTCCCACAGATTCGGCGTACGTACACAACAATTCTCGCTTCTCTTCTTGAGATCACTGAAGGAAATGCTTCTACATTCATCGAAGGTACCAACCTTAATCTTCTAAAACTAGCTACTTCTTTTCTTCACCCCCGCTTGAATCAATTCACCACTTCACGGTCCGTTCAACATTCCTTAGTTTTATGCTTTCTCGGGCAATTTTTCTTCTGTACTGGCTCTTTCCTGGTTCCATTAGAATTGTGTGAGCTAGTTTTACCCCTTTCCACATCTCAAAATATGATGCCCATGGTCCTCACCGAAACTCTGAATGGCTTAGACAAACTTCACACCGACCCCAAAACTCCTTTTGAAGGTAGTCCCATTCTACTGCAAATGTGGTTAATCGAGAGGCTCAAATTCATTGCTCCTTCCACTGGTACTTCTTACCATGCTTCCTATCATCGCCGTGCCATTATCCTTCCTTGAGAGCGTACCTTACTAGAATGGTTGACTTTTCTTTCTGCTCTCTCTTGGAATGACATCGAATGGTATGTGCATGACTCGAGCTGTTCTGGCCATTATTTGCTCCGTTCTCCAGGTTATTCTGTGGTGATTTTGGTAGGGTTGGAGTGTACTTCTTTCTATTGGGCAACCCGACTGCTTCTCCAAATGGAGACCAAACAGACGACTCCATCTCTTCCAGAGCATACTTACACTTCCAAGGCGATCTCTCCATCGGTGGTGAAGGTTTTGATGTCAAGGTGGCCATCTGTATTGCACACAACTCACATTGATTTCTCTCATGGACCTTTTGAACTAGATGAGGTTTATAAACAATGGTTATCTTAGGATATGGGTACTCGGGGACAAGAAAGGAAGGCTAGGATTTCTGGACTTATCGAAAGTCTCATCTGAAAAGCGAGGGGACACTACGTCACTTCCACCTAATGCTTTACAAGTAGTACTTTACAAGAGAAGAAGAGATGATGACTCTGAAGAAACTTTAAGGAAGGAACAAAGGATTTGATGAACTTTTGAAACACATTTCCCATGCTTTTTATTATTTTGAATGAATGGAATTAGAATCATATGGCATGTAATAGACCTTTGAAAGGTTTCTCTTCTTCTCATGAATAAAAGAATTCTATCTTTTTAGTTTTGAATAAATCACTGCAAATAATTGCAATTGAAAACAAATATTGGGTTATTTTGCCATAGAAAATTGGACCGCACCCAAAGTAACTTTATGGGTTGCCTACATATCTCCATCTTTTGAATATCTTTTTCTCATAAAACTTTCAACTTTCTTGTTTTGAATACTTAGAGAATCAGGTCCTTGTAGTTCATGGGATCAATTAAAAAGCATTTCTTTTGAATGCTCTACTTTTTGCCTAGGCAGCCTTTGCAGGTTTTCTACCTAGCGAGCTCTTTTTTTTTTTTTTTTTTTTATACATGATACTTTTTCAATTGATCCAAATTGGTAGGTTGAGAGAATTCGATCCCATCTATGTCCATAAGACACACGGCTCCGCCTGATAATATCTCTTTGATGATGTAGGGTCCCACCCAACTTGGCTTGAACTTCCCTCTTGGATCATGAATCGGCATTCTGATTTCTTTGAGTACCAAATCCCTTTTTTTCAAGCCCCTTTTTTTGACTCTCTCGTTAAAAGCTCTTGGTATTCTCCTCTGATAACCTTGAACATGATATAGGGCCCTCAATCTCTTCTCGTCAATTAGTGACAGCTGCTCATATCTATCCCTTATCCAATCGACTTCTACTAGTTGGCTTTCCATAACTACCTTTAGTGAAGGTATCTCTAACTCAATTGGTAACACTGCTTCTATACCATACACTAACGAGTAAGGCGTAGCCCCAGTTGACGCCCTAATGGATGTGCGATAGCCCCACAATGCCAGAGGCAATTTCTCATGCCAATCGTTGTACGTATCAGTGGTCTTCTTCAAAATGGTCTTTAAATTCTTGTTAGCTGCCTCTACTGCTCCATTAGTCTGCGGACGATAAGGAGAGGAATGGTGATGTACTATACCATATTTCTTAAGAAGCTCCTCAGCCTCTTTTTTGAAATGTTGCCCATTGTCTGAAATAAACTCTCGTGGCACTCCATATCGGTAGATGATGTTGCACTGTATGAACTTGGCAACCTGCTTAGCATTCAAAGTCTTGTACGACGCTGCTTCTACCCATTTGGTAAAGTAATCTATGGCCACCAATATGTACTCGTGCCCATTCGAGGCCGCAGGAGTGATCTTGCCAATGATATCAATGCTCCATGTTGCAAATGGCCATGGTGATGACATGGTAGTGAGTGGCATGGATGGCTGATGCTTACCACTTGCAAACACCTGACACTTATGGCATTTCTTAACATGTTTAGCACAATCACTTTCTAAGGTCGACCAATAGGAACCCAATCTCAAAATCTTCTTCGCAAGCATATACCCATTCATATGTGGAGCCCCAGCCCCTTCATATATTTCCTGAATAATCTGCTCTGCTTCATCTTCTATTACACACAAGAGATGGACACCGTCAAAAGACCTTTTATACAATCTCCCACTGCACAAGATGAACTGGCTAGACAACCTTCTCAAAGTTCTTCAGTCAACATAGGATGCTTCTGGCAGATACTCCCCTTTTTCTAAGTACTGCTGAATATCATGGTACCACGGCTTCCCGTTGTTTGGTTCTTCTTCCCTTAGGGCACAACAGTAGATGGGTTCTTCTCTAGATTCAATGATCATTGGTTCTTTCACCAGTGTCTCTAGATAATCGTGATATGGCAGCAACTTCTCATCCTTAGTCTTCCATTCCCCTTTACTCCCAAGGCTAATGCTGATTCTAAAGCTAGAATGCAAGCTTCATATTCAGCTATGTTGTTGGTTGCCTTAAAGTTCAGTTTCACTGCCACAGGTATCATCACATCTTCTGGCGTTTCCAGACAAACTCCTATACCGCATCCTTTCCTATTCAATGCTCCATCAAATTGCGCTTTCCACACCTTCTTCTCTATCACAAGGATTTCTTCATCCGGGAACTGGTAATTGCCATTGTATGCTTGTGAAGTAGCACATTCTGCCAGGTGTTCTGCTATAGCTCTTCCTTTCACTGATTTCTGCAGTACATACTTAATGTCAAATTCTGACAATAACAATAACCACCGCGTTTTATAGGACAAAGCAGGCTTCTCAAGCAGATACTTCAATGGGTCCATTCGACTAATCAAAAGTACTTAAAAAGACACCATGTAATGACGAATATTTTGAGTTGCCCACACCAATGCCACGCATGTCTTTTCCAAAGCACTATAGTTCACCTCATAATCCGTCATCTTCTTGCTGAGATAGTAGATGGCATTCTCTTTCAATGATTCTTCAAGGTATTGAGCTAGCATAGCTCCCATCGCGGTTTCGGTGACTGTTAAGTAGAGTAATAACGGTTCACCTTGTCGCGTGGGAACCAGTATTGGTGGGTTGCTCAAATACCTTCTGATGGTATCAAATGCCTCGACATTCCTCATTCCACTTAGTCGGTACATCCTTCTTTAGCAACTTGAAAATCGGCTCGCAGATAGTCGTCAACTGAGCTATGAAACGGCTGATAAACTGAATTCTTCCCAAAAATCCCCGGATTTCCTTTTCTGTCTTTGGTGGTTGCATCTCCATGATGGCTTTGATTTTCCCCAGATCTATTTCTATCCCTCTCAGTCACTCCAAAGGCACATTTTTTAGGGTTCAAACGCAGCTTGTACTTGATGATTCTTTCAAATAACTTCTTCAGAGCAGCTAAATGTCCTTCCCTATCCACAGACTTCACGATCATATCATCTACGTACACTTCCACCTCCTTGTGAATCAAATCATGCAGGAGTGTCGTAGCCATCCTTTGATATGTCGTGCCAGCATTCTTAAGGCCGAATGGCATAACCCGATAACAAAATGTCCCCCATTGTGTGATGAAGGCTGTTTTTTCCATATCTTGAGAAGCCATTTTGATCTGGTTGTAACCCGAAAAACCATCCATAAAAGATAAGAGTGCATGGCCAGCAGTGTTGTCAACCAATACATCTATATGAGGCAGAGGGAAATCATCCTTAGGACACGCCTTATTGAGATCTCTGAAATCAACACACATTCGTACTTTCCCATCCTTCTTAGGCACTGGAACAATTTTAGCTAACCATTCTGGGTACTCCACTAATTGCAAAAAACCGGCGTTTGTCTGCTTGACCACCTCATCCTTAACCTTCAAGGCCCATTCTGGCTTCATTCTTCGCAGCTTCTGCTTGACCGGCTTCGTGTTCGGATCAGTGGGGATGAAGTGCTGCACAATGTCAGGATCAATGCCTGGCATATCTTGGTACGACCATGCGAAAGCTTCAATGTTCTCTTTCAAAACCTCTACCAACGATTCTCTCTATTGTGGCGACAGTGTTGATCCAATTTTAATTATTTTAGGTGATTCATTCGTCCCTAAATTGATTGAAATTAATTCATCCATGTTAGGTTGAGCGTTCCCTTTTCCATGTTGCTCATCGAGCTAAGGAGGAACATCCTTTCGCGGGTCTATGTTCATGCCATACAAATCCAATGATGATAAAAAAGAGACACTGCAAGAGAGATGAGAAGAAAATGAATACTTCTTTTATTAATTGAAAGTTGAATAATAGAACACAGAAGATGAAACAAACTGACACTCGTACCTCCTTAAATAAGGTTGAGGTTTTTATTGGAAACAAGAAAATCCTACACTACTACAAAGAAAGTAGGGAAATCCTATTTTACTGAAGACACCTACAAGTTATCATCAGATGGAAGTGACTCGATCACCTCACAATCATGGATGAAAGGACAATCTTTAAAGCCCCAGTTTGGTAAAGGTGGAGTTGTAGGTTCAATTGGATAGATCGCCTCGACTTCATAAGTATGCAATTCGAGACATAGAACCGCCTGCTCGAACATATCTGTCATGACACCAACATCAAGGTCTTCAACCCAATCCTTTTCTTTCTTACGGGTCTCACTAGTAACAATATCATCATCCACTGAAGCAGTAAGAGAACACCATTCATCACTGAAGAAAATCTCAAACCCAGGTACACTGATCTTCTGATCCTCAAGGCAGCACGGTTCAGGGAAACCACAATATGGAAAGTCATCACCCTCCTTGACGAAAGCCCCATTCAAAGTTGGTCTGTATGGCTCAATGGTTGAATCAGGGGTTCGTCCTTTTGCCCTCACGGAGTCTTTCTCTTTCTTCTTTTGAGCCATTTTCTTTTTATCTTCTTTAGTGGGTTGATAGCCTAGCCCATAAGGATGGATAGCAGACGGGTACTTCAAAACTTCAGTGATGCCTTGCAACCTTCGGCCCAATCCCATTCCAAGGAAGAATCCCATTCCTTTCATGATCTGTCCTACGTGCAGATTCCCATGAGGATTATAATCAAGAGGTATCAGCTCCTTCTGTTCGGGCTCTCCTTCGATAGCCTGTATATACTCGAACCCTGACAGTAACACTTCTGACGACTCCTGGTTGATCTCATAGATTAGTACTCGACTATTTCTGTTCATTTTCATATCTCCCTTCAGAGTGACCACTGATCCTTGGTGTGGAAACTTGATTTTCTGGTGAAGCGACGACGGCACAGCCCCAGTCGAATGAATCCACGGTCTTCCCAAAAGCAGATTGAAACTGGCTGGTACATATAGGATCTGGAAATTAACCTTGAATTCCACTGGCCCAATAACAACTGGAAGAGTCACCATTCCCACAACTTCTCTGCGAGTGTTGTCATAAGCCCTGACAATCTGTCCTGATGGCGAAAACTCAGATGGTTCAATCCCCAATGTGGCAGTAGTACTGAGCGGACAAACATTCAATGCTGATCCGTTGTCAACCAAGACTGAAGGAACTCTCTTTCCCAAAATATCCATAGTGATGTACAGAGCTTGTAGATGATTACTCCCATTCTCGGGTAAGTCAGATTCAGTAAATGAGATGGACGGTCCATGATGAACCGGATTTACCAAACCTACCAAACCCTCAGGGGACGTATCAATAGGAACCTGCACCTGATTGAGCAACCGAAGCACCGTCTGCCTGTGTTTCTGTAAAGCTATCAGCAATCCCCAAATGGTAATGTTAGCCTGTGTCCTCTTCAACTGTTTCAGTATCTCTTCCTCTTCTTCTATGACATCTGATCGCTGACCTTTCTCTAATTCCCCCAACGGATTATTGGCTTCTAAATGAGCTGGCTTGAAATGGCATCAGCCTCGAGTCAGATGGTCTACTTCCTCATCACTAGCCCATAAATTCTCTATCATCTCAGGTGTGCTCATAAGATCCTCCCACTTAATCATACAGATCAAATCACTAGCAATAGTGGATGCATAAGCAGAACTAGGCCATTTGTGGGAATCAACCCATGGGGACCTAGGGTAAGTAGCATGGTAGACAACTTCTCCGTCTTCTCCGGTGACCTTAGCAACTGCAGAGGTCCTATTCTTAAACTGTTCCTGCAAGATATCCTGACTCAACTCTTCAGGTGAATAATGAATAACTAGTTCAACTTCTGCAGGCAAATCATCCCACCCCGTAGGAATGATAGGTTCATCAGAAATATTTCTCGATGAATAGAGCACATAATAATCAAAGTTGCCGCTCGATTCTCCTAACAATCCGACCTCCGGGTCTCCAGCTAGATACCTCTCCTTTAACTGACGTTGGGAATTCCCACTTCTAGGCACTTCCTCTGGAGTTTCAGGTTGTAAGAGTTCTTCAGGCTGTACAGGTTCTTCAGTCTGATACAACTCTCTATCATCAAGTAAATCTTGAACCAATTTCCCTAAAACTCTGCAATTCTCCGTGTTATGCCCGAAGATGTTGTGGTACTGGCAAAAAGGCTTATGGAAGCGGGGTATGAGAGGGGTAATGAGGCCTTGGGACCGGGCTTGGTAAAATGCTTCGATTAGGGTAGTTTTGAGTGGGACATATGGGCAGATTGGGTGACGAATTTTTGGGTCGTCGAGGACCAGGGCATTGATTTGAGCTGGCGGTGGTACGGCATGGGTTGGGAGAGGATTACTGGTGACATTTGGTTGACTTGGTGGATTTGGTGGGGCTATGACTTTCTTGTTAATGAGGTCTTGGATTTCATGGCGAAGGCGCATGCATTGGTTGGTGTGATGGCCCTTAGATTGGTGGAACTGATAATACTCATTCTCTTTGAAGTTTCTGGGTAATGGATCTGGAAGAGGGCGGGGTTCCAAAGGGGTAAGGAGACCACGTGCCTTCTGAAAGGTTCTGTGAAAACCACAGACATGGATTCGCAGCGGAATAGGGTAAAAACAAAACCTTTTTATTTTATAAAACAATCCATGTTCACAAAACCTCCAAGAAACGATTCAAGCATCGGGTACATGTATATTAAAAAACCATACATAATCAAGAATGAATATTTAAACATAAATAACCTTACTTGATTATGCGTTCTTCGATGAAGAGATCCTTCGAGTTTCAAACGGATGAAACCTCCAAAGCGTATCCACACGAGAGCAAAACTCCCTAAGCTTTCTAGTCTTCCACAACACTTTGTAGCAAGCTAGAATGGAGAGGGAGAGGAGAGAGAATTTGGCCACTAGGGTTCTCTTAACCCTAGAGTGTGTTAAACACTGATATATATAGACTTTCTCCTCTTTAGGGGTGTTTGGTTACTAGTGCTAGCATGACCAAACATCCTTGAATAGAGTAATTCTATTCTCGGTTAGTTTTGACTTTTAATCAATTAACCTTTAATAATTAAAATCAAACATAACTCAATGATAGGATTCCCCTCCCACAAGCTTAAGGAACTCACTTACTCTCTATTGTGTGTGACCCTTTGGGTTCACCCTAACCTAGCAGTGACAGGGACATCTCTATGTCTCCCAAAATAGAAACTTTATATTTTAAGGTTCAATTGGAACGATTCCAATTTTGCCCTCATTGATAACACTTTATCAATAGGCTTTCACTGGTCATGAGTGACATCTATCAACATATCATGAATACCCTAGGTTTAGGTGAATAGCAGAACTATGTGAACCCTTCATGTTATTTAATCCTTCATCCCCTAATGTCACAGTTAAGATAATAGGTATGGTTTTAGTCAAACCCTATCTTAACAACTTGATATCTGTCCCACAAAATATAATCTCAATAAGGCAAACGCAATGAAACACTTTTCACTGTTTACCTATCACTCTGGCCAGAGGTTCCCTTTGAGAATTATCTTTGTGAACTTATCCTGACATTCTCTCTCATATAACT
>JAESVK010053088.1:0-12507 GCA_017140935.1 Hamamelis virginiana | reverse complement strand
TAGGATTTAACTCAGCTCAATCAACTAGATTATTAATTCATAAAAGCTCGTGTAAGTGATCAATTTCAAGACATTAAAACTAGCTTTCAAAGAGGGATTATGCAACAGTTCGAAAAACATGGCTCAAAACATGCATACTCAATCAACTAGCCATTTCAATGAACATGCTTAAAAAAGAATCTACACATCATAACTATCAACACAACATAATTAAATAAGCAAAAATAGCCATGAATGGAATGAATGCTCCCCCCCAACTTAAATGGAACATTGTCCCCAATGTTAAGGAAACACCCTCTCCAAGGCTCCACTATGCACAACTAACAACAAAAGCAAAGAAATCAAAGTAAACCAACACATGGGTTTCCTCCCAAGAAGAGCTAAATTTTACGTCTTCAGCCAGACGTCTTGCAATCCACTAAATAGAATCATAGATCGGGTCCTCCAAGGACATAATCTCCACCACAAGGCCATCCTGAATGATGTCATCACTAACCCCCTCAATGTAAGGCTTGAGCCTTTGACCATTTACCCTGAATTGAACCCCAGTCTTCGGGTTTTTGATCTCAACCGCCCCATGGGGAAGGACCTTGACCACAAGATAAGGACCATCCCATCGGGATCTTAGCTTGCCAGGAAAGAGACACAATTTAGAATTGAATAGCCACACCTTTTGATTGGGTTCAAAAGATTTTCTGTTGATGTGGCTATCATGGAATTCCTTCATCTTTTCTTTATAAATTTTGGAATTCTCATAAGCATCATTGCGAATCTCTTCTAACTCGCTAAGTTGCAGTTTTCGATGCAAGCCCGCTTCATCAATTTCAAAATTAAATTTCTTTATGGCCCATAGAGCTTTGTGCTCCAATTCCACGGGAATATGACAAGGCTTTCCAAAAACAAGTCTATAAGGGGACATGCCAATAGGGGTTTTGTAAGCCGTCCTATACGCCCAAAGTGCATCATTTAAGCGCAATGACCAATCCTTTCGGTCAGGCCTAACGGTCTTCTCCAAGATGTGCTTGATTTCCCTATTTGACACTTCCACTTGGCCACTAGTTTGAGGGTGGTAGGGAGTGGCAACTTTGTGAGTGATGGAGTACTTGGCAACTAAAGCCGCAAAAGGCCTATTATTGAAGTGAGAGCCTCCATCACTAATGATAGCCCTAGGAAACCCGAATCTAGAAAATATATTCTCTTGCAAAAATTTCACCACAACCTTGTGGTCATTTGTTCGAGTGGCCACTGCTTCCACCCACTTGGACACATAATCAACCCCAACAAGAATGTACTCATAACCATGGGAGACTGGGAATGGGCCCATAAAGTCGATGCCCCACACATCAAAGATTTCAACTATCAGAATTGGGCTCAAGGGCATCATGTCTCTTTTTGAAATATTCCCCATCTTTTGGCAATTCTCGCAAGTCTTACAAAACTCTAAGGCATCCCTAAAGATTGTAGGCCAAAAGAACCCACATTGCAAGACTTTCGCCGCAGTCTTCTTCCCACTAAAGTGACCCCCACATGCCAAGGTATGGCAAAATCTCAAAATATCTCGTACCTCATGATCCGGGACACATCTACGGATTACTTGATCCCCACAATATTTAAAAAGAATAGGATCTTCCCAAAAATAATATTTGATTTGTGAAAAGAAACGATTTTTCCTATTCTTGTCCCAATCCGATGGGATGAGTCCCGTGACGAGATAATTGATGATGTGAGCATACCAAGGCAAGTGATGATCCGAAATGGTCAAAATATGCTCATCGGGGAATTTATCCTTAATGGGTACAATGTCCAAGGATGGGTCAACCATGATTCTTGACAAATGGTCCGCCACAACATTTTCACAACCTTTCTTGTCCCTAATCTCATAATCAAATTCTTGGAGCAAGAGTATCCACCTAATCAATCTAGGCTTGGTCTCTTTCTTGGACAGAAGGTATTTCAATGCAGCATGATCAGAAAACACAATGACCTTAGATGCAAGAAGATATGATCTAAATTTATCGAATGCAAAGACCACTGCTAAGAGTTCCTTCTCGGTTGTGGTGTAATTGATTTGGGCATCAACAAGGGTCTTACTAGCATAATAGATGACATGAGAGTCCTTCCCTAGTTTCTGCCCTAAAACCGCCCCAATTGCATAGTCAGAGGCATCACACATAACCTCAAATGGAAGGGACCAATTGGGTGCTTGCATAATTGGGGCGGTGCTCAAGGAAGAGCGCAGCTTTTCAAAAGCTTCCATACAATCTTTGTCAAAAACAAATGGGGCATCCTTGGCCAGTAAATTGCACATGGGTTTTGCAATCTTGCTAAAGTCCTTAATAAACCTTCTATAGAAACCCGCATGCCCCAAGAATGACCGGATTTGTTTGACAGTGGTTGGGGGAGGTAGTTTGGCTATCAATTCAACCTTAGCCCTATCTACTTCAATTCCCCTCTCAGAAATTACATGCCCCAAGACTATGCCTTCCTGAACCATAAAATGGCTTTTCTCCCAACTCAACACCAAGTTTTTCTCACAACACCAATTCAACACTTTGTCAAGGTGGGAAAGGCACTCATCAAAGGTGGATCCAAACACAGAGAAGTCATCCATGAAAACCTCAAGAAACTCACCTATCATATCAGAAAAGATTGCCGTCATACATCTTTGGAATGTACTAGGCGCGTTACACAACCCGAAGGACATACGCCTAAAAGCAAAGGTGCCAAAAGGGCATGTAAAGGTGGTTTTCTCTTGGTCTTCGGGGTACACAGCTATTTGGTTATATCCGGAATAACCATCAAGAAAACAATAATAGCTTTGACCCGCCAACCTTTCTAGGATTTGATCAATGTAAGGGAGTGGGAAATGGTCCTTTCTAGTCTTAGAATTGAGCTTCCTATAGTCAACACAAACTCTCCATCCTGTAGTGGCTCTAGTTGGGACTAGAATACCCTGATCATTGGCTACTACAGTAATTCCAGACTTTTTGGGGACAACTTGGGTAGGAGCTACCCACTCACTATCAGAGATGGGGTATATGATACCCGCATCCAACAATTTAAGCACTTCCTTTTTCACCACTTCCTTCATATTCGGATTTAGTTTTCTTTGGACTTCTCTAGATGGCCTAACCCCCTCTTCAAGGTGAATACGATGCATGCAAATGGATGGGTCAATCCCTTTCAAATCCGCCACCGACCAACCGATTGCTTCCCTATACTTTTTCAGAGTGTCAATAAGGGCTCTCTCTTGTAAATCACTCAAATCAGAGGCAATAATGACAGGGAGAGTCTCTTTGGGCCCTAAGAATGTGTACTTCAAGTGGGAAGGCAAAGGTTTGAGCTCAAGTGTAGGAGGTGACTCCAACGAGCTAGGCATAGGTGTACTAGCCAACGGTGGTAATGGTTCGGGTGTAGGTTTCCAAGTTAGGCTACCTATGGATTGGGATGACTCTAGAACTTGATTAACTTCCTCGATGCATGAGTCTATATCAAAGCTATCAATATCAAAATAGGCAAGGCATGCCTCCAAGGGGTCCTCAGTAAGGATGAATGGGAGGGACTCTTCTACTAGCTCATCAATAATATCCACAAATGAACATTCCTCAAAGTGATGAGGATGGTTAGCCGCATGATAAACTTGCAGCTTGGCCTTCATGTTGCCAAAAGACACCTCCATGATTCCAGATTTGCAGTGAAGAACTGCATTGGCGGTCACCAACAAAGGTCTACCTATAATCACAGGGATTTGGGGTCTATTACTGTCCACAGGTTCCATGTCTAAGACAATGAAGTCGGCAGGGAAGACAAAGGATTCAATTTTAACAAGGACATCTTGTAGAACCCCCCTAGGTACCTTGGTGGACCTATCAGCAAACTGGAGAACAGTAGGTGTGGGCCTTAACTCTCCTAACTCCATCTTCGCATACACAGAGTATGGAAGAATGTTCACACTAGCCCCAAAGTCTACCAAAGCTCTATCCACAAAATGATCTCCTAGGAAACAAGGTATTGTGGGTGTTCCAGGGTCACTCTTCTTAACAGGGATTTGATATTGGCAGACTGCACTAGCTATGTCAACAAGTGCAGAGGATTGAGCTAAATGCACACGCTCTCTCCTTTGATGGGTACAAAGATCCTTCAAAAACTTGGCATAAGATGGGATTTGTTTGATAGCCTCAAGTAGTGGAATATTGATTCGCACTTGTTTAAACACCTCCAACATATCATCAACAGAAACTCCTTTCTTAGCTTTTTTAGAAGGCGACACAAGCGCCGAAGGAAAAGGAGCTTTGGGCACATAGGATGCCATGGGGTCTTCTACCCTAGAAGGAAAGTTATCCCTCTCTATCTCTTCAACAACCTCTTTCTCAGGACTTCTCTCTTTTCTTTTGCTACTCTCATCACTCCCCACCTCTACAACTGGAGGTGAACCATCCTCCTCCATGACATCCTCTCCTATCCTATTATCCACCACTCTCCCACTTCTAAGAACGGTAATGGCTTGCACATCCTCATGCTTGACCGGCTCTTGAGAGGTAGAACTCTCAGCCACATAAGCTCCCTTGGGGTTCTTAATTGGTTGACTAGGCAATTTACCTTCTTCCCTACGGTTCAAGGAAGCTGCTATTTGGCCCACTTGGGTCTCAAGCTTGGCAATGGATTGCGAATGAGAATGAAGCAATTGATTGTTAGCTTCCATGGCTTTTAGAGCACTTAAGACTTGCTCTTCAAATCCCGGGGTTCTTTGAAGTTGTTGGGATTGTGGTGCTTGGACAACTTGTTGATTAGGAGGATTGTAAGATGGTTGAGAATGAGGCACCATGGTGCCTTGAGAATGGTATTGATTCTGAGGTTGGGGAGGCCTATAAGGTGCAACCATGCCCTGATTAGGTCCTTGGTAATTGGGTCTCATGGGTTGGGAAGATTGGATTGGAGGCCTAGGTGGTTGTTGTTGACCCCAACGAAAGTTTGGGTGATTTGCCCATCCCGGGTTGTAAGTGTTTGAGTAAGGGTCACTCCTAGATGGCACATACCCTTGGGCAACATTGACATGCTCTTGAATGAATTCTGGGTATTGCCCCGCCATGGGACAAGACAGAGTATCATGGGTAGGGTCCGAACATATGGAACAAAATTCAGACACTGAATTGACTATGGCCTTGGAAGGCTTCTCATGAAGGGCTATTGATTGCACCATATAATTGCATATTTGTATTGCATTATTCCCATCATTTTGTGCATATTTGAGCCATTTTTATTTATAAATAGATGCTTTTCATGTTTTCTTGTGTTTTTGTGCCTTGTAGGAAAAATGCAATAAAATGGATGATTTTTGCATGCAAAGTGAGAGCTTCGAGTCAAGCCTTGGAAGTCTTCAAAGGTCATGAGACTTATAGGACATACTTTTGAGTGTGTCTTGATGCCACATATCAAATTTCAAAGCTAAATGTCAAGTGGTTTGGGAGATATGGGCAAATGAAGTCAAGAAGTGCAAAAGCGACCAATCGGAGTATTCTAAAAAACTGCTTTTCTCTAGATTGAATTAGACAATGAGACCACCATGGTTGGAAAGAAGACTTCTCAAGCTTCGCGTGGATATAAAGAACGTCCAAATCCGACCCCGGACGAGAGAGTTATGAGCATTTGAAGTCGGAGCATTATTTTGGCTTTAAAGTAAGAGTTTTGCTGTTGAAGAAACTATTACCGGTAATGGAAATTTCATTACCGGTAATAGATGGAAGATTGAAAGGCAGTGCAGTTTATTACCGGTAATGGATTTTCATTACCGGTAATAGATTCCGCGAATTTTGATTTTGTTTTGTAAATTGTTTCTTTTTGCAAGGGCTTTTTAGGGCTTTTATCCCTCATGTCTTGTAACCCTAGAGGGGGTATTTAAGCATCATTTGGCAGCTCTCCCTCATCTCCCCACTTAGTTATTCTTTAGTTCTCTTAGGTTAGTTTAGGATTAGCTTAGTTAGAGTAGAATTTCTGCATTTTCTTTGTTCATTTCACTTGTAAGCTTTAGTTTAGGCTATTTAATCTTTCTTTTTGGTTATTAAACTTTGTATTTTCATTCTCAATTAATAGTATAGCATTTATTTCAAGTTTCTTGCATTTATTTCTTTGGATGGCTAGCTAAACACCTCAAAGGTGGGTTCTATGGTGGATTTCCTCTCCAAACCCTAGGTAAATGGTGTTTTCTCATCTCAAAAGCTTTCAATGTTTATAGAATGTTGTTTATATGCTCTCTAATCCTTAGAAACCTTGTAGTTTCATATTCATGATCATTGTATGACTTGCTATGTTTGGTTATTGAGCACATATGCATATTGCATGTTTGTAAAAATGCTTCATCTTTTGAACCCTTGTAATATCATATTCATGACCATTGCATGGCTTGTTATAATTGGTTATTGAGCACATATGCATGCTACATGTTTGTGAAAATGCCAATGAGAGTATTGAACTTCATTTTATCAATTGTTTCACTTTATTTGAGCCTCCATTGTTAAATCTTCCAATCAAGACCATAGAGTAAATGATTCTTGATTGAGTTTATGTTTGAGAAATCATATATCAAAGGTTTGGAAGGAATGAACCCATAGGACCCATCTTCTTAACTTAATTAGTTTTCTTTTGCAAATTGTCATCATTTAGCATAAACAACTCTCAACATCAATCAAAACCCCCATGATTTTACACTTTCTTTTGCATTCTTTGGTTTGCAACACATAAGGATCATTTGGACCTGTTCCACTCCCTGTGGATATGACCTAGGGACTCCCTAGAATTTATTGCTTGACGACCGGTGGATTTCTATGCTTGGGAATCTATTGTGCACCTCATTTTCAAGTTCAAGCAATTGGCGCCGTTGCCGGGGAGTGGCGAGCGTTCTAAGTGATCCAAGAAGAGCTAATGGTAACTTGTAATTGCATTACAAGTCCGGTGAGTTCTTCTCATTCTTTGTGTAAATAGTAGTTGTAGTTGTTTATAATTTTTCTATAAAAAAAAAAAAAAAAAAGGTTTATCCAAGACCCAACTTCAATGCAAGGAGGATATGACCAATACTCATATTTGGGGGATAGAGAGGACATGAATGCACATTTCTATAGTGCACAAGAGAATCCTTACAACTCTCCATATTCCAACACCTATAATCATGGGTGGCAAGATCACCCTACTTTTGATTGGAGAAATGGTTACGAGGTTAATCCTCAAGAGCCACAGGGTTATTTTTCGTCTCTTGACCAACCAAATTATGAGTATGATGGTCAATCTTCCTATTTTGATGGTCATGGATATCAAGGGTTTGACTCAAACCCAAACCAAGGCTATGCCCCACCACCCTATCCATTGGGTCAACCATTTTGCCAACCACCTCAAGAACCACCTCAAGTGAGATTGGATGATGTTTTGCAACAATTATTTGAAAATGAAAAGGCTAATGCCCAAGCTATTGATGAAATTAGAAATGAACTTACCGAGTTGACTAATTTATTGGTTGTGTTTCAACAAGAGGATAACTTTCCTTCACAACCCGAAATAATTTTTCAAGGTCAACAAAGTTATGAAGTTTTTAATGGCATTAATGATCATCAAGAGCAAGTCAAGGCATTCCCCACACTAAGGAGTGAAAAGTTTGAAAATTTTTCTTTGAAAGACTCTTCTAATGAGTCAAATGTGAATCCTAGTGATGGTGATATGCCTCAAGACTCAAAGCTTAATTCTGCTATTTTAGAGGTGAGTGTTGTGTTGGAAGAGAAAGAGTGGGTTCCACCTAGGTTTGAGAAGTTATCCCCTCCCTCTTTTGAAGAGGAGTTTTTGTCCCTAAAATCCAAACCACCTAAGCTTGAAGAGATCCAAATGCCCTACATTTTAAAATTCGCCACCTCGGGCGAAAATGAAACTTTTCAAAGATGTGCAAAGGGCATAGATAAGGACAAGGTGGAAGAAGTTGCTCCCAACTTCTTGAATGAGTTTTCCGCACTTGGGAACTCACTTGAGAAGTGTTTGGAGAAGAGGGAGCATGTTGTAACAGTTTTTGATCCTGGTGGATAGGATATTTTACTGTTAGCTTGTACATAATAGTTTTTGTTTCACAATTTAGTTCTTTTTATTTATTTTCTTATTATTTTTTTTTACTTTCTTGTTATTGTGAGCATTCTAACCATTTTCATAGGTAATTGAGGAAATCTTAACAAACATATACAGGTGATTTTGTTCCTTCTCTCCTTTTTATTGTGTCTTTAATGCTTATCATTGTATGCATTGAGGACAATGCAAAATTCAAGTTGGAGGGGGAGGTTTACACTTGTTGTTCACACTTGTAAATGGTAGTTTTGTTCACACTTAGGTAGTTTTTATTTAATTTTTTTTTTTTTTCGATTTTACAGTCATTCCCCTAGTCACTTAATGTTTTTGAACTTGTTTCAATTTGTGTATGCCTATATGAATCTATAAATCTCTTATTTATGCCTTGTTTTGAGCATATGCTTTTGCGTAGGTGATTTTCACTACAATACACTGCACGAATTATTCATTATACATATTGAATAAGCCAGTGCTTGGCTTTGTAAGCCAGTGCTTGGCTTACAAAGCCAGTGCTTGGCTTTGTCCTTCAAAGAAAAAGGAAACAAGAACAAACGTAGAGACTCTTGAGGGAAATCTCTAATCCTAATGGTGTTGCAGATGTTAACAAATTCAGTCAAGTGATCGTACGGGTTCTCACGATCTAACCCATAGAAGTTAGGGAGCAACTGGATGGTTTGCTGTTTAATCTCATAGGTCAGCTCCTCTATATTTGGAACTTGAATGCAGGATGGGGGACTGAAAGTGTTAGGCATAAAGTGGTCACGCAACAACATGGGTGGGATTGGTTGTGGTGGATTCTGCTGAGCAGCTCCACCTCCATTATTTCCTAAAGCATTGGCCATTTCTACGTCAATGACCGGTGGGGACTCTTGAGTGTTTCGACGAGCAGCCCTAGCGGCTCTCAAAGTATGCTCTAGGTCAAGGTCCAAAGGGTGCAACTCCTGAGATAGGGAACGCCTACCGTGCATGCAGCTCTACAACCCTCCCACAAAATGCTTAATGAATGCAATGAATGTAAGAATTGAATAATTAACGAAAGAATAAAAGAGCTAAGAGAACTCCCCTCGTTCCAAGTCGCTAATCTTTTTGCGGTCCTATCCAACCTGTTTAGCAAATTTAGCAAATTTTTAGCCTTCGAGGGCTTTTTAGCGCACAAGCTCGGCAGGTGGTAGTACCTAGATTTAGTGACCTGAAATTAAGAAGAGTAGATCAAAGCTACGAAATGAAAAGAAAATAATATGAACAAGAAAGAATTGCTAATTACAACTAGAATAATTCCTTAAAACTTTAATTTAATTCAACGCACAAGTCCCCGGCAACGGCGCCAAAATTTGGTCGCGCCACGGCGAGGGAGGTTAATTCCTCGCCACGCGCCAAGATTTAAAAGTATTTATAGGACCACACTCAACGGAAATTTAACCTCAAGTCGCAATTTAGAGTGAGTGCGGGTCGTCCACAGAGAATGTGGTTGAATCAAGTTTAAAGTAAATAAGAAGCTATGCTAGTGATTGCGATTCAAAGGTGATTGATTGGTTGATTAAGGTCCTAATGAGAAATTAAAGACGCGCTAGATTAATTTAAAATAAGATAAAGTGGAGAAAGGTAATGGGGGTCGGTTCGGATTAGGGCAAGTTGATAATCACCGATTGTAATGTGAAATGCTATTTAACATGGGATAATGGTAACCTAGACTACAAGAATAAGTTAACCAAAATGATATGAATGATTAAGTGTATAACGATTAATCAAAAGCCATAAACTATCAGAATCGAAACAATAATGCATAACCTATGCTAATGATCAAACCACCATTAACTCAATCATTCATCAAGTAAGCACCACTTGTATTTGTATGAAATAGTAATCACAGAAAACTAAAACATATTGAGATAAAAACGGTTTAAAGCACTAGGCTCTCAAATATAAGTCTATCCCAAAGTTAAATAACATTAATTACAAAATGGTGACTAAAAACCTCACCCAAAAATCCTTGCCTCACCCCATCACCGAGTGACCTAGCCGGCCATAACGTAGATCGGCGATCCGTAGATGCTCCTCATCATCATAGTCAAACTTGGGCCTATTTGGAGTAGGATGGGTGGTGATTGGCTACCTAGAAAGTGCCAAGAAAAGCACTACAATACAAAACCCTACTTTATGAGCAACAAGACAAAAGACAAGCTCCCTCTCTCTCCTCTTAAAGTGCATTTATACTCCATAAAAGTCAAGGAGCAAAAAGGCCATTGTATCCCTCAAATTCCAAATTATTACAACAATACTTAGCATAAAAAACGGAGCAGGCAGCCATCTATCGATAGCGTGCAAGGCACCTATCGATAGATGCTGCGAAGGTCAGCTGCGGATGAACAAACTCGAAGAATCTCTATCGATAGGTGCATGAACAGCTATCGATAGAGAATGCGGAAAGATGAATCGCCATGGAACTGGAAGGGCATCTATCGATAGATGCAAGAACCGCTATCGATAGATGCTGGTAATGAGGCCGAGAATAGGAAGTCAGAAGCTGGTATCTATCGATACATATCCACGCCTATCGATAGCTCACAAATCAAATTCCAAAATTGAAGGTCCAGAGGCTGGCATGTATCGATACCTCTCCTTTGCCTATCGATAGCTCAAGAAATCAATTTCCAATTTGCGAAACAGAAGCCGGCATCTATCGATAGCGCGATCCACCTATCGATAGATGATCCTCGAGAAACTTTTTATTGAGATGCAGAGACTGGCATCTATCGATAGGTCATTCCATCTATCGATAGATGACCCAAAAATTCCCAGAAATGCCCATCTTGATGCTCAATGCCTCCTCGATGCTGTCCCAACCTTCGACTGCGAGTCGCACTTCATCGGAAAGCGAATTTGGGCTTCAAAAATGCCAAAAACCTACAATGCACATGAAAACAAGACAAATGAATATCTTAACAAAACCTAGCGATTTACACCATCATTAGCGTGCATTCGGGTCTAACGACTATGAAATTAGAGCATATGATTGCGAGCAATCACACCCCCCAACTTACATGTTGCTAGTCCCTAGCTACACTTCACAATGATGCAAATCGAAAGGGAGAAATCAAAATAAGATAGAAAACTAAATACAATGACTATGAGATTAGCATGCAACACTACGTGGAAGTTGATAGGATATACATGCATGGCGCAAAATTGACGTACTATTGCAACAATCCTCTTAATCAACTAAGTAAATGTGTCCGACGTGCAAGTGCAACGGAGCTTTCACAAATTAAATCCTCAGTCAAGTTAAGCCGAATTTCAATCCAAATGGCAAGCTTCGATTTCAAAATCTCACCGGAATATCACTCTCAAGACAATCACACACGATGGGTTATCAATGAAGCCCGTGACGATTATAAAAATACATGCAAGTATTCTCACACGTTAAAGCATCAAGAGAAGACAATCAGGCAAGTGAAATGCTCACAAATGCAACCACGTAGACAGATAAATCCATGCATGCATGACATGATTGATCAAAAAGAGAACAATAGACTTTAGGAAATCATAAAGGACTATACTAGCATAAAACGACCACGGTTACATAGAAAAGGGAAACACCAAAACGAGAATGGCTACATAATCGGTTAAGGTTACTACCCGGCCATTCTCGAAAAACCTAAACACACTAAACCAACACAAAACCAACATAAAATAAAAACAAAGTAAACACACCACCACCAACAAACCCTAAACAAGAAAACTCTAAATAACATAAACATAAACAACTCCCAACGAAGCAATCCCACACACGGTCACCAATCATCACACCCCTGCGGGGTTATCATCCTCATACGGAGCATCGCCTGTCTCTGGAGGAGGTGGAGATGGAGCAAAGAGACCCAACTCAACATCCGAGAGGACCTCCCCACGCTGATTCCTCCAAAGAGCCCTAACCTAGCGCGTAAGCCGCCCGACAGTCTCGGTCATAACCCTCTGTCCCTCTATCAAGGAGCGCTGCTCCAACCATATGCTCTGCAGAAGCTGCCTATCAGTCATCAAAGGGGCAGCGCTGGACGGGAAGTACTGGGGATCGGATCTGGCCGGCTGTGGTGCCTCCTCGGGCTGCGCAGGTGCAACTGGAGCTGCTCTCGCTCGCCTAGCAGCCTGACTCGCTGCTATGCTCCGAGTGATAGTAGTCTGGGTAATCGGGCCCTCGCCCCACAAAAGCTGCTCTTGCGCATCGACTCCCGCACGCATCACGAAATACGTGATCATCTGCGGAAACGGCATGTTACTGCGCGGGACCGTCGAAATATAGGCCTTGATTTCATTGAAAATTAGGAGCGGTGTATCGAACGGTCCGTCGTCCATGAACTCGAGCAGAAGTCGCACCCCTTCGAGGGGTATGTCAGAATCACTCCCTCGCGCCCTGAG
>JAESVK010053087.1:0-14988 GCA_017140935.1 Hamamelis virginiana | reverse complement strand
GGGGGGGGGAAATATAAGGGGTGAGCAAAACCACTATGCTCAGTGAAGTTTTCTAATATTTTATGCTGCATAATCACCTTAAAGGATGTAAAACATTCAATATCACAATTTCAGAATGAGTAAGCATCATTATTAAGCAAATTTATATTGATCAAATCATTGCTTAATCCCCAATCGAGTCATTCTCATAACAATTCAACATGCTTAATGCATATGACAGGTATATTATGCAATGCTCTTATGCAATCATACCTGCGAGGCTCTATTTTGCTTCTTACCTGCAAAACAAAACTTCACTGATGGCTATCTCATTTTAGGACTCGCCATCAACGACAACAGCATACCTCACTGTATGTATATCACCTGACTCCGCACCGAGCCAACCCCTCACTGGGCCAATACTGGTGTGGCCTCACCAGGATTGTTCTTGCTAAACGGCCGCCCCTCACTGGGCCCTGCCCCTCACTGGGCCAATCCCATCACTAGGATTACAAATGCTCAATTTAGCAAGGGTGATATATTAGTGCACTAACTGTTTCCAGGATCTATAGTCCATCGGTCGTATTCCAATTCCTCGATTCCACAGTTCATAATATGCATGTCAATTATATCAATGCTATGCATATGTCATCATTTGTAACTGTGCTACAGTAACACTTCGTATTTCTCTAAATAACAACATTCCCTTTACTTGTAAGCGAAACATATGCGCCCATACACAAATGTCCACATGACAAGCGCCAGTTTAATTTTTCACGGGTTACGTACCCCTAAAAAAAATCCATGTTTGTTATTAGGAGATATATGATGTGTACTTATAAGCCCAATCACTTTCACAAAACATCACAGCCACATGCCATATACTAATGTATTATGTTACAAGTATGGCATATATCTCATGCATATATTTTATGCACAACAATTTATCACATGCATATTTTAATGCATAATAATTCTCCCATATGCATATATTTTTATGCATAATAATTCATCACGTGCATATATTTTTATGCATAACAATTTAACCACTTAAAATGACAACAACATATCTCATAATTTACAGTAATCGCATGCTCAACTCTAAAAATAATTAAAATAATTATTTCACAGTTCATAGGGTAAGGAAATATTAATCCTGGGCTAATAATAATACGGTGCTTTCACACAATTGAGATCCACATAACCCCTATTTATCATCAAACACATTCACAAGTCTCACATTATCCAATTTTTCCACCGAAATCAAATCGAACAATTTTAAATATTATCAGGGGCCTAAAATTTCAATTAAAAATTATGTAGCTTAATTAAAATTTTAGTTTTAAATGTCATAAAATATATTTTGTGAAACCCATAAAATTCTATTAAATTTTTAGACCAATCAAGCACATATGCGGACTTTTAATAAAATTTAGCACATTAATTTCACTAAAAATTTGATATAAAAATTATAGGGGCATGTTCAAACTTAGATTTTCCTCACCAAGAATATCAAAATTTATTTGAAAATAATAATAAGAATTCAATTGTAATAATTTCTACCAAATTACAAATTTTTAGATTTTTCTGATAAAACTCGGACTTTTCAGAAATTTATTCTCACAAAATTGTCACACCAATTCCAGTCCAAATATACTAAAATTTATCCCAACATCATTATTAGTCCAATTTGAACTAAAACATGTATTTTTACATAGCCATGCGTAAAATTAAGAGACCATGCAAAATTATCTAGTGTAACTAAATTTTAGATACACAAGCAATATACCCACTAAAAATTCATGCAATTAACCCAAATCAATTCATCAATTAAGGTAAAAATAAAGCATAAAAGAGTAGGAACTTCACCCCAAATTAAAATTGGTAAGTCTCTTGACGTGAATTTGAGAAGAATTTGGAGAAATTTCCCAAAAATTGGCTTAGAATTTCACTTTCTCTCCCCTAGCCGAACCACTCTCTCTCTCTCTATTTTTATCTTGGCCGAAAGTTTCTTTTCTCCTCTTCAATTTCCGTACAGCAGCAGCAGCCCTTTACTTTGAATTCAAACTTTCAATTTATAATGCTAATTAACCATGACAACTCATGGTTATTAGGTGGCAACATAGTGGCCATGCTAAATGCCACTTGCCAAGTGCTTTGGCAAGCTTCAATTGGGACACCTAGCACCTCTTATGAGGTGGCCCATTCTATGGCTGCCACATGGCAGCCCACTAAGATGCCACTTGGCACTTTTGCACAATAATTTATCCCATGTCACATGGGTCCATGCTAATGCCCTACATCCTACACTCAAAACCACTTATAAAATACCACTTGGCATTTAATATTTATGTCCCTATGCATTTTAATGTACCCAAATTTAATAAATTGGGAACATAATAATTAGGAACACAAAATAATTAGGAATACAAATTAAACATTACACAAAAATAGACTAGCACAAAATTAATAGGCACACATAAAATTAATTAAATTCATGCTAGGCTAACATAAATTAATTTATTTAAATTCATGCTAGGCTAACATAATTTAAATTAATTAAATTGCCAACCTAAATTAAATTAACTCAATTAAAGTGAAAGGGTCTCACACAAGGGTTTTAGCAAAAAGCTAGCCAATTGACCCGGTTGTGCCAAAATTGGTTATATGACCATTCTTTGTTTTGTAAAATTGATCAATTAGGCTTGCACCACTTCTAAAAACATGGTTTTAATATGAAATTGGTACTTGAAAACATGTTTTGAAAATCTTTTTTTTTGGTAAAAATGACCAATTCACGATCGATTCGAACAAAACCCTAATTCAGCTCATTCTTACCCGTGAGATCGATTTTAGGCGAATCCATCACAACCATTCAAAGGCTCAATTAACACATCAAATACACTCCCCACATCCATATAAACCTCATGAAACAATCCGTTTCGAATTCGGAGGTCATTCGGAAATTATACGAGAAAAAGGACGAAAATGCCCTTCAAGTCGCAAAAACCCTAATTACCTATCGAGCTCTCATCAGAATGCCATGAAAATTTACAGGGATGTTCTAAAACACCTCAAAAGTCAAATGCAATACAAATGGGTTGATTCCAATCCAAATGTACACATGAAATAATGAATTGTCATTTTCCTCATAAAAGGGCAATTTGGGCAATTTGGTCTTTACAAGGTCAATTCCTCACCAAATGATCAGCTATTCTAGTTAATCATTTGCATGGACATATGGTAGATATAATTGGTAAAAATGGGGTGTCCACAACTTCTAACAGTGGAATGTATATGTTGGTGATAACATAAATATCAAGAGAATATTAGGCAATTTGAAGATTATTGGAAGTATGTGTGTGACTTCCAAAAGAGTCATAGACTCTAAGGATAAGATGGTGATTATTGGAAGTATGCGTTTGACTTCCAAAAAGAGTCGTAGACTCTAAAGATAAGATTATGATTATTGGAAGTATGTAAAAGAGTCGTAGACTCTAAGGATAAGATAACCGGAAGTGTGTGTAGGACTTCCGAAGATTGGAAACATGTGTGAGGTTTCGTCTTAAAATAAGATAGCCGGAAGTGTGTGTAAGACTTCCGAAGATTGGAAACATGTGTGAGGTTTCCTCTTAAAATAAGATAACCGGAAGTGTGTGTATGACTTCCGAGGATGATTATTGGAAGTATGTGTGTGACTTCCAAAAAGACTGCGGTCTCCCAAGATAAGATTGTTAGAAATGTATATAAGAGTCGAAGACTCTAAAGATGATGATTGGAAGTGTGTGTAGGACTTCCAAAGATGATGATAGTAAGTGTGTGTAGGACTTCCAAAGATGATAAATTGGAAATATGTGTGAGATTTTCTCTTAAGATAAGATAATTGGAAGTGTGTGTTAGACTTCCAAAAAGACTACGGTTCCTCAAGGTCATCGGAAGTGTGTGTAGGACTTCCAAATTGGAAATATGTATGAAATTTCCTCTTAAGATAAGATTATTGGAAGTATGTGTGTGACTTCCAGAAAGACTGCGGTCTCCCAGGATAAGATTATTGGAAGTGTGTGTGTGAGGTCATCGGAAGTGTGTGTAGGACTTCCAAATTGGAAATATGTATGAAATTTCCTCTTAAGATAAGATTATTGGAAGTATGTGTGTGACTTCCAGAAAGACTGCAGTCTCCCAGGATAAGATTATTGGAAGTGTGTGTGACTTTCAAGAAGAGTCGAAGACTCTCAAGTTTTAAGATGGTTGGAAATGAAATTTCCAAAAGGATTGAAAATCCTTGAGATAACTAGAAATGAAATTTCTAGAGAGTGTCGAAGACTCTCAAGTTTTTAGATAATTGGAAATGAAATTTCCAAAAAGGATTGAAAATCCTTGAGATAACTAGAAATGAAATTTCTAGGGTGAGTCGAAGACTCCCAAGTTCTAAGATAATTGGAAATGAAATTTCCAAAAGGATTGAAAATCCTTGAGATAACTAGAAATGAAATTTCTAGAAATGAGTCGAAGACTCCCAAGTTTTTAGATAATTGGAAATGAAATTTCCAAAAGGATTGAAAATCCTTGAGATAACTAGAAGTGAAATTTCTAGAGCGAGTCGAAGACTTCTAAATTTAATGAGAATTGGAAATGAAATTTTCAAAGGATTGAAAATCCTTGAAATAACTAGAAATGAAAAATTTCTAGGGTGAGTTAATTGGAAATGAAATTTCCAAAAGAATTGACAATCCTTGAGATAACTAGAAGTGAGACTTCTAGGAAGAAAGAATTTGAAGCGAAGCTTTCAAGATGATTTTGATGATTGAGGTAATTAATTCAATTATCCCTCTTTTGTCACGGCAAAAATGGGATGTCATTTTATTTCATTGATGTTCACTGTTGAAGCCATGAACATCAACGAGGGGCTTCTGTAGACATCCCTTTTTGACCATGGGTATGGTCATTAATGATTGCCTGTGATTAGAGGTGAAATAGGGTGTTAAAACCCTAAGTTACCAGTTCTACCCTCACAAGTAGTTAGGTAGAGGTCATTATCACAGGTAGGTTTTTAGGTCAGATTGAGTTGGTTCTTTTTTCATTTAGTTTTTAGAGAGTTTAGGAACATCCCTGTAAAATTTCATGGCATTCTGAGCCAGGCTTGATAAAAAATAAGGCCTTTTGTGACTGAAAGGGCAATATTGTCCTTTGAATCACAAAAGCTCTAAATGACTGTCGATCTTGTCTCGGGCAGCCTCGAGGCTTTGGCATGGATATTTAGGGTGTGTTTGGTAGCTAAGTTTATCAGTGGCAAGGTCTGTTGAGCCTCCTGGCTCATGATTGGCTCTTAAGGCCCAAAAGGCCCTTCAAGCTCAGATTAGGGTTTTAATCGGGAATGACCGGTATTCGATCCTTTTTATCAGTTGAAAGCCTTCAAAAGCTTTAAAACACTTTCCAAAATGTTTCCAAAACATGTTTCGAGAAGTAGAAATGGTTTTTACAACCAATCGATTAGTGGATTTCAAAACCCTAAAAGGGCCCAATAGGCCCAAAATAGCTAATTGGCTTGGTTTCTCTCAACCCCTTGACCATGGTTAAATTTTTTCATCCTCAAACTTTTCTATAAACATGGAGAATCGAATCACGATCGTTTTGGTGCTTGAATCGTCGAATTTGGACTTGAAACGGGCTCGAAAAGCCGAAAACAGCCGAGACGGGTCGAGAGAGGCCCAAAATAGGTCAAATTTGGACGAGGGAATGGATGACCATCCCTCCTCGGACGGTTGGCCGTCCCAGGGTGGATGGTAATCCATGCCAATAGTCAATAACTGCTATTTTTCAGTCTTTTTTCTGCCCAAGACTCTTCCAAGCATTGCCATGTGTCCAGTTCGTCCATGGGGACTTTGGGATGAGTTTAAACACCTTGAAAGGCTGGTTTAGAGCCCTTAGATCATTCTAAGGGATTCAAACTCAATCATTGATCAATTTCAGGCTTCCCTATAAATAGAGAGCCCTGAAATCAATTTTAACACACACAATTAAGCTTTAAAGAGTTAAGCTTGGAGAGTAGAGGCTTGAGCAATTGCACAAGCTTCCCCTATAGCACTCTTAGCTATATTTTTGAAGTCCTTAGAGTCCTTGGAGTTTGAAGAGAAGGCTTGGAGCAAGAGGGAAGGAAGCAAAAGAGGTTAGTAGAGTAGTTTAAAGTTTTTTTTTTTCTTCTTCTTCTTCTCCTCTTCTGTGTCCATATTGTGTTAGGAATGAGTGTTTAGGTTGTGTTTTCATATTTCTTTAGTATGCATGATAGGCTAGTTTATTTATTAGTATGCATAATAGGGATTAGTTTTAGGATTTGTTACATAGTAATGCATGATTAGGATAAAAGTTTTGGCATATCTTTTCTTCTTTTTCTTTTCTTCTATATGGATTAGGTGTTTTATATGTTAGTATGCATGATAGGAATTATTTTATAGGAATGCATATTTAAGTCTCTTAGGTTAGTAATCATGCTAGGATGTTAGGTTATTCAAGTCTAGCATTAATATTATCATGGTTAGTTTCATCACTTGGAGTGGTTAGGTATGATTGATATATGAATTGTGTTCGAGGGATCATGCAAAGGTAAGTCCCTTCCCTTGTGATTAAATAGACTATGTAAAGTATGATTATGATGCTATGCTTTGATGATAGTTTTAATATGCATACTAGGTTGCATTTAGCGCATTTTTCACCTTCTTTTATTCATTATTTTAGGGTTTTCCTTTATATTTAAAATCACTTTTAAATCTGTCCAAGGACTAAAAGTGGCTTTAAAGTGGATTAAAACTCAATTTTTAGGTCCAAACTAACATAAAAACATGCCTAGGTTCACATAGACAACTTAGATTGCATTTAGGACATTTTTCATGCATTGTTTGCATCCTTTGTTGTATTTTTTATGCATTTTCCAGAAATTCCAGCATGCATATAATTAGTATTTTAGGTATTTAGATTAACTTAAGACTAGCTAGAAACCCTAAGATTAGGGGGGTCCTTTGACCTCGCTTAGGACTGTCCTCTGTTGTAAGAATTAGGATAGCGATTGAGTTCTACCTAATTTAGGAGTCTACTTCGAGAACAACTCTAAAAGTAAGTGATTTTGAAAGTGTTTAAAATGGAATGAAATTTCATCTTTTTGTTGGGAGCGGAAATTCCATGAACTCGTGATAGTGTTTATGGATCATGCCAAAAAAAACTCCGAATCCTTTAACAAATATAGAAGAATCCGTACCTTTGAGATCTGTCTGGATTGATCTCAATAAAACGAACTGCAGAAGATTGATCGCTGCTCGATCCTTCAAGCCTTCTACCGTATTCCCAAATGCCAGAACGAGAAGAGAGAGTGGCTCTCTTTGTGCTCTCCTTGTTGGACGGCTGCCTCTAAGGTTTAGAGAAAGTATTTCGTCTTAACCTAGTGGCTGCCCAACATGGCATATATATAGGCTACGGTAGGGACCCAAAAGCAAATAAGTTTCGGGCTCCTAATGTAAATATTAAAAACTTATTTACATTAATTATAATTCATTCCACTAAAGAATTATAACTGCACTCCCTAGCTTATTCGAAAATAAATTTCGAGCTCTTTGTTATTAAATACTTATTAATTTCCCCACGTTAAGATTACAGATACCCGTTGATTAAATTAAATTACTGACAATATAATTTAATCAACATCTTATTAATTTCCTTGAGACCTTCCACTTAACTTATTTGATATGTCGGATACAAAATCCACCTGCAGGGTTTGACATAATCAAAACTTATAAGTATCCTCAAGGGGGTATCATCAATCCCTATACCAGGACGTGGATTCCGTTAATAATAAATATTCACCATACAATTAATGCAGTTATCCAACTCATCGAGATTATTGACCTATAAAGATCTCACTCTTTATGAATCAAAATAACTAACAATAAATGCATGTGTCAATTAATTATTTCGGGATTAAGAGTATAAGTATTCATAATAACCATGAGGTATTAATTATTTTATGTGTCAGTATAAAATAATTATCTCAATACGGTCCCGTTCAATACACACAAGTGTACTAGCACAAGAAGTTGAAACTAAACCATTCCCCGTAGTCAGGACAGACCTACTGAAATCATGTGCTACAATCTTACCGATGGTGTGTCCAACTCCATCTCAGATTGTGAACAATAGGCTTATATTCTACAAGAACTGATGATCTGATCTTCTGTGTGTAAGCCGAACTCTACACACCAGATCATCTACTATATAGAATAAAAGACACACATGCATAACATTAGAAGATAATATAATGCAAACATAGCTCATACAGATTCTCATTTAATATGCAATATCAGAATTCATTAATAAATAAATAATAAGGTCTATTACATAAAAACATGGCTTTTAGTATATAGCCCTAACACTTTTATGCAAAGAAAAGTGTTTCAATCAAACCCAAACTCTCGAAGCTAGAGTCCTAGATACGATAGAATCCTTTTGGCTATATAGTTCATTACAATAAGAGAGTCCTAGGTAATCGAACTACGTGGACTTTGATCTTTATCAAGCAATTGGTAAGGTACGTAGGCAGTCAATAGGGCGCAAGTCCAATCTTAGGTTGACTACGAGTCTCCTAAGATCCTTAAGATTGTGTATACTTTTGTACTATCTATTATTATTATTATATATTAGTATTCATATTTTGTGATTGATTAGATAAATAACATTGTTGTGATAAGATTTTGATAAAGCCCAAACTTAATTAGGAGACCTTTAATTAGGGCGAGGTGGGTGCCTACAAGGAATTCCTTGGAACCTTCCCACTTCGTAACCTAGCCCCCGAATCCAACTTTGATTCGAAGACCATGCTTTTCCAAAATATGGGGTCAATGTTTTCTTTAAAATAAAACCCTTTTTTGTGGTTTCCTTGTTCCCTAAAAATAAGGTGGCGACTCCCAGTTTTTTATAAACTCTTATCCTTTTTCAAAAACCCAATCTTGAGTGGATAATAGAGAAGGATAAACGTGGAAAATAGAGAAGGATAATAGAGAAGGATAAATCGAGACGGATAATGAATAATCCACAATCCACTAAGAACCTCAAAGTGAATGAAAGGCCTCCCGATCCCTCGGGATATTTAGGTTAGCTGGTTCACAATAGGGATTAATTGATTAGTATGCATTTAGGGATTAATTTGTTAGCATGCATAATAGAGATTAATTTGTTATTTCTTTAGCATGCATGATAGGGATTAATTTGTCAATATGCATGATAGGGATTAATTTATTATTTCTTTAGTATGTATGATAGGAAATAATTTATTTTAGTATGCATTGTATGAGTTTATAGGAATGCATGTTAGTGAGCATATTAGGATGTTATTATTCTTACCATAGTTAGTTTCATTACTTAGAATGTTTATGGATATGAATTGTGTTCGATGGAGCATGCGAAGGTGAGTCCCTACCCTTGTGTTAATTAGAATGAACATGGTTTAGTTTATGGTATTTTATGCATATCATCATTAGGTTGCATTTAGTGCATTTTTCACCATTTTTTATTCATTATTTTGGGGTTTTAATTTACATTTGAGATCACTTTTAAATCTGTCCAAGGTCTAAAAGTGACTTAAAAGTGGATTAAAACTCATTTTTAAGTCAAATCCAACTTAGAAACATGCCTAGGTTCACATAGAATAACTAGATTGCATTTAGGACATTTTTTCATGCATTGTTAGTATTGTTTGGTGCATTTTTTGTTAATTTTATTTAAATTCCAGCATGCATTATTTAATGTTTTAGGCACTTAGATCAACTTAGGATTAGCTAGAAACCCTAGGATTAGGGGGGTCACTTGACTCCACTTAGAACTATCCTTTGTTGTAAGAACTTTGATAGCAATCGAGTTCTACTTAGTTTAGGATCCTACTTCGAGAACAATACCAAAAGATAATTGATTTTGATGTGTTTAAAATGGAATTAAATTCCATCTTTTATGCAAAAAAGTATTTTGATCAAACCCAAACTCTCGAAGTTAGAGTCCTAGATAAGGTAGAATCCTTTTGGCTATATAGTTCATTACAATAGGAGAGTCATATGTAATCAAACTACGTGGACTTTGATCTTTATCAATAAATTGGTAAGGTACGTAGGCAGTCAATAGGGCGCAAGTCCAATCTTAAGTTGACTACGAGTCTCCTAAGATCCTTAGGATTGTGTATACTTTTGTACTATCTATTATTATTACTATATATTATTATTCATATTTTGTGGTTGATTAGATAAATAGCATTGTTGTGATAAGATTTTGATAAAGCCCAAACTTAATTAGGAGACCTTTAATTAGGGCGAGGTGGGTGCCTACAAGGAGTTCCTTGGAACCTTCCCACTTCGTAACCTAGTCCCTGAATCCAACTTTGGTTCAAAGAGTTGTTTTTCCTAAAAATATGGAGTCAATGTTTTATTGAAAATAAAACTCTTTTTGTGGTTTCCTTGTTCCCTAAAAATAAGGTGGTGACTCCCAGTTTTTTACAAACTCTTATCCTTTTTCAAAAACCCAATCTTGAGTGGATAATGGAGAAGGATAAACGTCGATAATAGAGAAGGATAAATTGAGACGGATAATGAATAATCCACAATCCACGATGACTACATAGTGAACGAAAGGCCTCTCGATCCCTTGGGATAGGTGGCTGGTTCACAGATTGGCGACTCCGCTGGGGATGTCAAGGGCTAAACTCCAATTAATTACTTTTGGGCTTTTTAATTTCTTAATTTAATAAAATCAACCACTTGCATTTGTATGACTGTGTGACTTTAATTCCTGCATTGTGTGCGCATTGACTCTGCTTGTTTAGGATGTTGTATGCTAAAGCCAACGATGAGCCTAGCCCTGGGCCAGTCACTTTGATTCTTTGGTTCCATGTATGCGAAAGCCATCACTCTTCTTACCAAGTACCCTCAGGTATATCAAACGGACCAATCACGTACTGTCGGACCCACGCGGCATTCCTGATGTCACATGTAGTTAGGTATATCGATTGGATCGAGCGAGTAAGGGACACTCAGCCTACCCTTTGCATTAGTCCATATAGACTGTCTCTATAGGACACATACCCTACATCACCTAATCACACACTATTATTATGTTATGCTGCCGGATTTTTCCCCACTGGGTTTGTATTGAGCCTTGATTGTGAAGTGTGTAGAACTAGTAAGACCTGGATCGATAGGACTAGACCTTTATGAAATACCCTAAACTCTTAAGGGATGTGTTTTCAAAGAGTCAAGGTACCTAATAAAGACTAGTACCCTATAGATTCATGAGCTTAGGCCTGTGGTAGTGTTACACTGCCCAGGTAGTGGTATTGATTTGTGAGTCTTAAGAGAGGACGTGAGACGTGAGACGTGAGATGTGGGCTTTAGGCCCATGTCCTTTGGATAGAAGGTTTAGATTCGCAATGAGTTTGAAATGTGGGCTTTAGGCCCATGTCAATTGGATAAAAGATATAGGCCTGTGGTAAGATCGAGATGTGAGCTGTGAGAATGAGATTCGTACTTAGGCCTTAAGCCCATTTTCATAAGATAGAATGTGAGGGAGTAAGATTGATGTGTAGGCTTTAGGCCTATACTTTTGTGAGCATGTGAGATTGTCCTTATTCATCCATTTTCACACTGGAAGCTTTTAGTTGATTCAAATCTTTTCCCTTTATTTTCCCAGCATTATGGCTTGGCATCGTGATTCTAGCGGTCGGTTGTTTAAGGGTTTACCTGTCGATTCGGAAATGTCTAGTCATGAAGATCGTACCCCTATTGTTGCTGAATCTAATGGAAAGACAACTGATGAGAAGATCGAGGCACTCTTAAAAGTGGGTCCAAGTGTTAGTCCATCAGAAAGAAGAGGAGGATAAGGTGCGAGCCCGTACTAATCCTCTGTTTGAAAATGTTAATGAGGAAGAATGTTTTCTTAGACCGAAGATAGTTGCTGAGCCTACTAGGTCTGGTACAGAATTTGTTCAGCCTGTTGATCTGGATGAAGAATCCAAGCCCAAAGTCCCCGCCTTCTTTTCCACTGAGCCCATATTGTTGAGTAGTAAGGTGGAAGCCCTGGAAAAAGCCTTGAGAGGTATTAGGAAGTCCGATGATCTGGTGGACATGTCGTCGTTATCTCTGTTTCCTAAGGCCCGTATGCCAACTCATTTCAGAATGCCTGAGTTAAAGAAGTTTGATGGGATGGGTTGTCCTAAAACCCATCTAAAGATGTACGTGAGGGCTATGCACCCATGAGGAGCTGACGATGATCTGTTAGCCCAAATGTTCCACGAGACACTGGCTGGATCCTCTCTGAAATGGTTTTTGTCACTGGATGAGTCTAGAATGAAGACATGGGAGGATGTATGCACTGAGTTTAGCAATCACTACAGGTATAACACAGAAGTTGATGTCACAAGGAAGGATTTGGAGACTGATAAACTGAAAGGTTCTGTGAAAACCACAGACATGGATGCGCAGCGGAAGAGAGTAAAACAAAACTTTTTCGTTTAATAAAAACATCCATGTTCACAAAACCAATATGAATCGATTCAAGCATTAGGATCATGTATATAAAAACAAACAATTAATCAAAGCAAATAAAAACTCACTTGATTGTGTTCTTCGGTGTAGGAATCCTTCGAGTTTCAAAAGCATGAAACCTCCAAAGCGTATCCACACGAGAGCAAAACTCCGAAAGCTTTTCTAGTCTTCCACAACCCTTTGTGGCAAGCTAGAATGGAGAGGGAGAGGAGAGAGATTTCGGCCCTAGGGTTTCCTCTTAACCTAGAGTGTGTTTAACACTCATATTTATAGACTTTCTCCTCTTTGGGGGGTGTTTGGTTACTAGTGCTAGCATGACCAATCATCCTCGAATAGAGTAATCCTATTCTCGGTTAGTATTGACTTTTAATCAATTAACGTTTAATTATTAAAGTCAAACAAACGCCATGATAGGATTCCCCTCCCACAAGCTTAAGGAACTCACTTACTCTCTATTGTGTGTGACCCTTTGGGTTCACCCTAACCTAGCAGTGACAGGGACATCTCTATGTCTCCCAAAAATAGAAACTTTCTATTTTAAGGTTCAATTGGAACGATTCCAATTTTGCCCTCATTGATAACACTTTATCAATAGGCTTTCACTGGTCATGAGTGACATCTAGCAACATATCATGACATACCCTAGGTTTAGGTGAATAGCAGAACTATGTGAACCCTTCATGTTATTTAATCCTTCATCCCCTAATGTCACAGTTAAGATAATAGGTATGGTTTTAGTCAAACCCTATCTCAACAACTTGATATCTGTTCCACAAAATATAATCTCAATAAGGTAATCGCAGTGAAACTCTTTTCACTGTTTACCTATCACTCTGGCCAGAGGTTCCCTTTGAGAATTATCTTTGTGAACTTATCCTGACATTCTCTCTCATATAACTGAGAGTGATGATCCCTTATTGCACACTCATCCATCTTCATGCATAACTCATTAGAGCCAATAAGCACCGATTACAACCTAATGGATAAGGCTGTACGAGATACTATCAAACTCTAGCAACCTATGCACAAGACAGCTATGGTGTCTTAGGTCTAAGGACTACCAAATAAATGGACATAACACTAGAATATTCCTTTGACAGAACTACCATAGGAATACTCTTTTGCAGATCATGTTCAGTGTACATATTCTCTAATATGCACCCACAGATTAACCTAAGTGTCACTACACTGATAGGAAAGACTACCTATCCTCCATATGAGTTGGTTTAAATCTGTGCTACTCTTCATACGGTTAATTAAATATCCACTTTAATAAACCTTTGAGTAGGAACTCTTTTAGAATAGATGTATATGAGAAATATCAGTCTCTCTATCTCAACTCTTTGAGATGCATATTTCTCTTATCATTTATTCATGGACCTTATCATATATGTGAGAACATATTAGATAAGTTATACCTTCCATATATAGATAATATGAAACTCAATATACCCTTTAGGATTGGTTTTAGGGCATACTTCTAACATAAACAGGAATCAAGGGAAACTTTCTCTTCTTTCCTCACCCGCTGGAGAGCCAAGGCTTCTAAAATGGCTAACTGCCCTGAGGAAGAAGAACAAATGGCTAACTGCCATGATAGTGAAGAACTTGCTCCCAGTTTATCATAAGCACATGTTTTTCCAATATCTTCCAAATTTTCGAGCTCTGGTCGCTGCTGGTACCCAAGTGGAAGATGCTCTAGCCGATGGAGCCCTTCGAACCGATGGAGCCCATTCTTGAATTAGATATCCTTTTGGCTATTAATTAATTAACCCTTAATTAATTAAAGCCAAACATATATTAATAAGAATGCAACCATCTCACAAGTTTTACAACCTCACTTATGTTCTTATGTGTGTGACCCATTGGGTTCATCCCAACCTAGTAGTGGCAGGGGACATCTCAATGTCGCCCAAAATAGAAACTTTCTATTTTTAGGTTCGATTGGAACAATTCCAATTTTGCCCTCAATGATAACCCTTATCATTTGGCCTTCACTAGTCATGAGTGACATCTAGCAATATGTCATGACGTACCCAAGGTGTGGGTGAATATACGAACGTGTAAATGAACCCTTCGTGCTATAAATAATCCCTCACCAAACAATGTCTCGATTAAGTTAGTTGGGTATGGATTCATGTCAAACCCTAACTTAATCATGCGTTACTAATTCACCATATTATAATCTCAATTAGGTATACCCTTGAAACACTTTTCTTGGTAACCTTCTGCTTTGGCCAAAGACTTCATTGAGACAGTAACTGTGAACTAACTAAGACATTCGCCCTTTCATATTAAGGGTGGTGATCCTCTATTGCACACTCACCTATCTTCATACATAACTCACTAGAGCCAATGAGCACCGATTACATCCTTATGATTAAGGGTGTACGAGATGTTAGAGGTATGCCCTAAAACCAATCCTAAAGTGCATATCTATTTC
>JAESVK010053086.1:0-18968 GCA_017140935.1 Hamamelis virginiana | reverse complement strand
TCGGCGTTAGTTGCGCCTGTTAGAGGAAAGAAGAAGGGAGCGTCTTTGAGTGAAATGCTAGAAGTTTTTAAGCAAGTGCACATTAATCTTCCACTCTTAGATGCCATTAAGCAGATCCCTTCTTATGCTAAATTCTTGAAGGACCTATGTACTCAGCAGCGCAAGGAGCGTGTGCATTTCGCTAAATCAGCGGTCCTCTCGGATGTGACAAGTGCTGTGGTTCAGTACCACGTCCCTGTCAAACGTTAAGACCCGGGTACTCCGACTATTCCTTGCTTCTTAGGGAGTCACTATGTAGACCGGGCCTTAATTGATTATGGGGCCAGTGTGAATATTCTTCCATACTCTGTGTATGAGAAGATGGAGCTCGGTGAGCTCAAACCTACACCCACCGTGTTACAGTTTGCCGATAGGTCGACCAAGGTTCCTAGGGGTGTGTTACAGGATGTGTTAGTTAAGATCGAGTCTTTTGTCTTTCCGGCCGATTTTATTGTTCTAGACATGGAGCCTGTAAATACCACTAGACCTCAAATTCCTGTCATCATAGGTCGACCTCTTCTTGTGACTGCAAACGCAGTCCTACATTGTCGGTCGGGTATCATGGAAGTTTCATTTGGCAATATGAAGGCTAAGCTTCAAGTGTACCATGCTGTAACACACCCTCATCACTTTGAGGAGTGCTCATTTGTAGACGTCATTGACCATGCAGTCGAGGAGGCTTTGCCTTTTATTCTGTCTCAGGACCCTTTAGAGTCATGTCTGGCACATTTTAATTATGAAGATTTTGATATTGACCAGTCTATCCTGGAGGTGAATCAGATTCTCGAGTCAACTCCTGCACTAGGCAACCTACCTTGGAAGCCTAAAGTTGAGGCCTTGCCTCAATTGTCTAGTACCTCCATGCCTACATCTCTAGAGATTGCCCCGAAACTTGATTTGAAACCTTTACCGGCAAATCTTAAATATAAGTTTCTAGGTGATAATGATTCTCTGCCGGTTATCATTGCTTCTGATTTGAGTATAGAGCAGGAGAGTAAACTCATGAAAGTTCTAGAGGAGCATAAACAAGCCATAGGGTGGTCGGTTGCCGATCTAAAGGGTATTGATCCATCTATTTGCATGCACCGAATCCATCTTGAGGAGGGAGCTATGCCTTCACGGGAAATGCAGCGAAAGCTCAATCCCAACATGAAGGAAGTGGTTATGAAGGAAGTCGTGAAGTTGTTGGATGCGGGTATCATCTACCCCATTTCTGACAGTGCTTGGGTAGCTCCTACCCAAGTTGTGCCTAAAAAGTCCGGTATAACTGTAGTTGCTAATGATGAGGATATTCTAGTCCCTACTCGAGCTACCACTGGGTGGCGAGTATGCATCGACTATAGGAAGCTTAATTCTAGGACTAGAAATGATCACTTTCCACTTCCATTCATTGACCAAATTCTAGAAAAACTTGCGGGGCAGAGCTTTTATTGTTTTTTAGATGGTTATTCTGGATATAACCAAATTGTCGTATACCCCGAGGACCAAGAAAAGACCACCTTTACTTGCCCTTTTGGCACTTTTGCCTATAGGCGCATGTCATTCGGCCTATGCAATGCTCCTAGTACTTTCCAACGATGCATGACGGCCATTTTCTCTGACATGATTGGAGATTTTCTAGAGGTTTTTATGGATGATTTTTCAGTTTTTGGTTCATCTTTCGATTCATGCCTCTCTAATCTTTCCAAGGTCTTAAAGCGTTGTTGTGAAACCAATTTGGTCCTGAGTTGGGAAAAGAGCCATTTTATGGTTCGTGAAGGTATTGTCTTAGGACACGTGGTGTCTAGTCGTGGTATTGAGGTTGATCGTGCAAAAGTTGATTTAATTGCTAAGTTGCCACCCCCTACCACTGTCAAGCAGATTAGGTCCTTCCTTGGACATGCCGGTTTTTATCGGCGATTTATCAAAGACTTCAGTAAAATCTCTAGGCCCTTGTGCAATCTTCTTGCCAAGGATGTTCCCTTTGTCTTTGATGAGGCTTGTCTGAAAGCCTTTACCACACTGCGCTCTCTCTTGAGCACTGCTCCTATTATGCAGCCCCCGAATTGGTCCTAACCTTTTGAGATTATGTGTGATGCGTCTGACTACGCTATAGGGGCTGTTTTGGGTCAAAGGATAGATAAATTTCCTCGAGTTATATATTATGCTAGTAAAACTCTTGATGATGCTCAAATGAACTACACCACCACTGAAAAAGAGTTACTAGCTGTTGTCTATGCCTTAGATAAATTCCGTTCTTATCTGTTAGGGTCGAAAGTCATTGTTTTCTCTGATCATGCTGCTCTACGGTACCTTATGTCCAAAAAAGAGACCAAGCCTAGGTTGATTAGATGGATTCTTCTCTTGCAAGAATTCGATTTTGAAATTCAGGATAAGAAAGGGTCGAAGAATGTAGTTGCTGATCACCTATCTAGGATTCTAGCTGATAAGGATAGTGATACCCTTCCGATTCGGGATTCTTTTCCCGATGAGCAGTTATTTGCAGTCTCTCAGGTATCTTTGCCCTGGTTCGTTCACATTGTTAACTATTTAGCTACATGGCTTATACCATCTATTTGGGCCAAACAGGATAAGGATCGATTCTTTTCACAAATTAGAAATTATTTTTGGGAGGATCCTATTTTGTTTAGGTACTGTGCGGACCAAGTGATCCGCCGATGCATCCCTGAGAATGAGGTGCATGAGATTTTGAAGTTCTGCCACACTCTGGCTTGTGGTGGACACTTTAGTGGCAAGAAAACCGCTGCTAAAGTTCTTCAATGTGGTTTCTATTGGCCTACCCTGTTTCGAGATGCTATGGACTTCTGTAGGTCCTGTGATAATTGCCAAAAGATGGGCTTTATGTCTAGGAGAGATATGATGCCTTTGAACCCGATTCTTATAGTAGAAATCTTTGATGTTTGGGGTATTGATTTTATGGGACCTTTTCCCATCTCTCATGGTTTTGAATATATTCTAGTGGCTGTGGATTATGTGTCTAAATGGGTAGAGGCAGTTGCCACTAGGACCAATGATCATAAGGTAGTTCTAAAATTCCTTCAAGAGAACGTGTTCTCTCGATTCGGGTGTCCTAGGGCTATCATTAGTGATGGAGGTTCGCACTTTAATAATAAACCTTTTGTGGCACTTGTTGCCAAATACTCCATTACCCATAAAGTCGCGACCCCATATCATCCCCAAACTAGTGGGCAAGTGGAAGTGTCCAATCGGGAGATAAAACATATTTTGGAAAAAACGGTCAAGCCTGACCGTAAAGATTGGTCCTTGCGACTTGTCGATGCTCTTTGGGCTTACCGTACAGCTTATAAAACTCCCATTGGCATGTCCCCTTACCGGCTCGTTTATGGAAAACCTTGCCATCTTCCTGTTGAGCTTGAACATAAAGCCCTTTGGGCTATTCGTCAGTTTAATTTTGAGATGAAGGAAGCGGGTTCTCACCGCCGACTTCAACTTAGTGAGCTCGAGGAAATTCGCAACGAGGCATATGAAAGTTCAAAAATTCATAAGGCCAAAATGAAGGAATTTCATGATAAACATATTACTCGAAAAACTTTTGAGCCTAATCAATGAGTTTGGCTTTTTAATTCCAAGTTGCGATTATTTCCGGGTAAACTACGGTCTCGATGGGATGGGCCTTACACGGTTACCAATGTCTTTCCCCACGGTGCTATTGAGATTCACAATCCCCGTAATGGTTCTTCATTTAAGGTGAATGGCCAAAGGCTTAAGCCTTACATTGAAGGCTTTGGGAATGGGGAGTTGACTCGGGATGGTATGGTAGTTGAGTCCTTAGATCTTGAGGACCCCACTTATGAGTTCGACTGAGAACTACCACTGCGTCTGGCTGAGGACGTTAAACTTAGCTCTTCTTGGGAGGAAACCCATGTATTAACCTTAGTTTTTGATAAGCTTTTTGATAGCTTTTGTCGGTGCTTGAATTTTCCATCCTTCTCGGTTCGTTCTTTGGTGTTCTCCATCATTGGGGACAATGCTCGGATCAAGTTGGAGGGGGTGTTCATTCTTCACCATTAATGTCGTTTGAGTCTTTTTCTTTTTGTGTCATTTTCACTTACCGTCATTGGGGACAATGTTGGGTTTTAAGTTGGAGGGGGGTCATGTTCATATGCACTTCATATGCATGTTTGTTATCTTACATTGTTCATTCATATGTTCTATGATTGCATGTGTGCTATGAAATTCAGTTCATTCATATGTTCTATGATTGCATGTGTGCTATGAAATTCAGAGTCATTATTTTTTTTTTAGTGAATCAATCTATTATGCTGATTTCCCTAACTTTCTTGCATATGTTTTACCCATTGGATCGTAATAAAGGTACAATACGGTTTTAGTGATGCTTGAACTTGTTTCTCAAATAAGACACGTGCACAAACATTGGTGATATGTTCCTTAATGCATTTTAGCTTATGAAAGCCAACTTTGAAATAGAATGGAGACTTATAACATTATGTGCTTTAGTTGAACCTTTCACATCTTTCTTGGGTTAAATATTACTCATTAATCATTTCAGCGCATTTGATTTCTTGTTTTGAATTATGCATCGATGTTTGCTCAATTATATGCACATTATAGCATGGATAACTTCTGATCATTTGGGAACATAATGTATGATTGAATTTGAAATCAAGGCTTTCTTTTGAGTCCTTGAGCCTGTGTCGTTGCGTCTGTCGAGTCGAGTCACCACTTGAACCCATGTTCGGACCTCCATATCCATTCATTCTTGCATTTAGGATCCTAAGAAAGGCTTGGTTTTGGTTCTGGATGTCGGTTTTTGGTTTAAGGCAGTTTTCAGGCAGTTCAGAAATGAGAAGAAAGAATCTTCAGTGCAAAATGAGCCGAAAGTGAGTTGAAAGATGAAATGTCTTGTGAAAAGGATGTTATAAGTGTTCAGGGAGAATCTTGGATGAAGAGAATTGAAAAGGTGGACAAGAAGGGTTGATCGATAGGCTGGCTATCGATGAATTATGCCACCTATCGATAGACAGCAAGATGGAAATTTTTTTTAAAAATAGCCTATCGATAGGCTGTCATCCCCTTCGATAGGGCCATGCTCCTCTTGCGATAGAGGCTGCTTGTTAAAAAAAAAACTTGGGATTAAAGAACCCCAATTTACCTTAGGGTTATTTTCTAAAGTTACCTCAAAGAACTATTGCCTTCCCCTATCGAACAAGAGCTAGCCTTCTCTCACCGCCGATCACCTCCATCGCCGGCAGCCCAGTCCCCATCGCCGGCAAACCAGTTCTCATCGCCGATCATTCCACCATCCTCGATTTCCCTTCCCGTCACCCATTCGCTGGAAATTGGTTTCATCATCCCAAATCCCTAACACCATAAACCTCTACCACCGCTGGCAAGCTCCTAAAGCCGACCATCTCTATTACCGGCCAGTCAACCACCAACAGCAAGCTTCATCGCCGGCAGCCCAGTCCCCATCGCCGGCAAACCAGTTCTCACCGCTGTGCCTAACTCCATCTCCATTGCACCTAATCATCAATACCTACCATAATCCCACCTCTATCATCCTCCATCTCCCCAAAACTCAAATCACTGACCCTAAATCCCTCTAAACCCCATATCCCCTTCTCCGATCACAACCCCACATACCTAAATTTTGACATAGCGGTGAAGATATGAGGAAATTGTGAGTATGATCTACTGGTGCATCATCATCGATTGAAGTGAAGCTGTGGTGAAGACAAAATTAGGACACTGAAAATTGGTATGTTGGTGGATTGATAGATATTGCTGCTGTGTGGATTGTAACCATGGTTGAATAGGGATAATTTTTGTTTTGAGGTTTTGGAATCAGCTAATATTGGTCTGTTGCAGTGCTGTTTGATTTTTATTTGGGGTATTTGTTGACTTCTTATTGAGTTTGTCAGTTAAGTTGTTGCTGAGATGGGCTGAAATAGTTTACAGATTCACTGTGTTGGGTGTTGGGAACTTTTGGCTATGGTGTGCTGCTGTGTTGTGGTGTTTTATTAGGGTTACTGCTGTCCTTTTACTGGTTCTGTGGGTGAAAGGTTACTGTGATAGTGTGGTTACTTGTTGGTGATTGTGGAGGCTAGTGATTTAGTGGATTAGTAATTTGAGTATGGCAAAACTAAAGCAAACCGCTCAATCGGTTTCGAAGGGTAAGAAGGACAAAACTCGGGTTGTACAGAAAATTAAACCGGCACCTGTCCCATTGAAGAGTGCACAGACAGCAGTTCAGGCTGCCCCTGCACCTCCTAGGCCTCGCCGAGCTGCTGCCTCATATTCAGAAAAAGGGAAGAGGGTCAGGGATGAGTCGTCGGAGTCGAGTACCGATTTCAGTGATTCCGCTTCGGATCCAGGATATAGACGACCAGCAGGTGATACTTCGGGTGCATATTCCGATGATATAGATTCCCTTGATACACCCGCGCGAGCTAGGAGACCGGCCAAAGAGGCTGGCACCCAGACTCGGCGTATGCCTGCTACTGCTGCTCCTCCACAGAAGAAGAAAAAAGGAAATATGCAGTCTTGGGTAGAATTTATTGAGTCTCGCAGGTTCAATTGCGAGCGATATGTCAGTGCTACTTCATTTGGCGAGGACAGTGTTATTGTTCAGAAATTGATGTGGCGCGAGTTGACTGCATGGATGGAGAAGGGCGAGGGATATAAACCCTCTTTGGTGCGCCAGTTTTACATTGCGGCGAGGGAGGATGAGCTTGATGATGAGTCCATTTCTGCTGAGATTGGAGACCATACTGTCATGGTCACCATAGATATGATTGCCACCCATCTGGGGTGTACACGGCCCGTCCCATCGTCTGTGAAATTTCCCCATGGAGGCTATCCTCTGAAGGGTTTGAAGGCTTGTGCAGAACTCGCTTGCATTGATGTGAATAAGGGAGAGGGAAAACTGTTTTCCGCCGGTAACATGAAACCTGAATATGCGGCGATGAATAAAATTTTATATGCAAACCTTCGACCTCGTGGGACAGATACTTTAGTTCCTTTGGAGGCAATGCAGTATTTGGTCGAGTTTATGGCAGAGACGACTATGGACATTGCACTTTTGATTTTTAATGAAATTAAGTCCTACATCACTGCCCGTCCTCGCAACAACATGCCTTTCCCCCAAATGATTACAAAATTCTGTATAGAAGCCGGAGTGGATTCCGAAGAGACATTTTTGTGGGGCGAGGGTCCTATCACTCCGGTTACTATTGAGCGGGCTCAGAAAGCCGCTAGAGCACAGGCGAGTGGGGGGATGAAGAAGAGGAAGAGGCCGGTTATCTCTGCTAGTGACCCAGGATCTGAGCCACTTGAGCCATCTGTCGAGGGTGAGCCATCTAGCATGCCTGCACAGTCTAGTGTTGAGAGTATGCTTCAGCAGCTTGTGGTGGGGCAGCAGGCTATTATGAGAGAGCAGGAGCAGATCCGAGCTGAGTTGGAGCTTCAGTCTGCCCGGCAGAGAGTTCTTTGGCGTATTCAGCAGGAGCTACCTCTCACGGCTGCTGATTTTGCACTTTTTGATGAGCCTGAGGAGGTTGGAGCTGATATCCCAGCTGGGGATACTCATGTCGAGGATGTGGTACCGGAGGGTCCACAGGATGAGATGAGAGCTCGAGTTGAGCAGCGTTCTGATGATGATGAGGGTGGTGATTAGTTATAGGTTGTATTGTCAGTGAGTCATTTAGTTTTTGTTTAGTTTAGTTTGGAGTCAGTCGTTTTTAGGGTATAGGTATAGGAGGATGATTTAGGGTAGATTCCTGAACCATATTATTAAATCGTCCTAAAATTTTGGCAAACCTATTTCTTTTTGTAACCCAGGTACATTACAGCTAATACAAGTCCTTGGTTTCTATTTTAATTCGGCTTAATGTTCCCTTATGAATATTATTTATTTCCATGCCATATGTGTGTTATCAATTGGTGAATGTTGGTGCATAATTTTTCTTATCACAGTACTCTCTATTCTTTGAGCTTTATGTATGAGTTTTTCAGCTTATATATTCTTTATGGGATAATCTACATTCCTCATGCCACTTCAGTGATACATTCTTTTTGAGAGTGAACACCATAGAGAGAATTTGAAGTTGAAATTCACCACAGGGTTACTTTCATGAGCTTTAAACACTACAGGTTTATTCACCTTTGGTTATACCCACATACACATTTGAGAACTTGTTTATTCAGAACTAGATCCAGTAATACACGAGTTATGTATTTTCAGTGGTGTAATATGCATGTTATGTTCGAGTAATCAGATATGAGATTTGTTTACCTGTTGGGTTTGCATGTTTCGTTTAGTCTTTTCTATTTTGTTTATTATTGAGTCAGTCCTTATGTTTGTGGGTGTCATTTCTGCAAACCCTCACGAGACTATAACTCGTCCACTAGGGGTAACCTAGGGGTTTAAAGGCTTGTTGCATACGCTAAATGCAATCGCGATTCCCTGCGAAAATGGCTTTTATTTAGTTTTATTGTTTATGGATAGTTAGTTTTTCTTTAATTTATTTATTTTAAGATTCAGTGGTTTGCTAGGGACTAGCAAAGTTTAAGTTGGAGGGCCAAAATTTGATCAGCCCAAACAAGGGAGGTTATTTCCTAGTTTGTGATCAATATTTAAATTTATAAAACTACTCGTGCTTAGAACCTCAATTCGTTGAAAATATAGTTTTCGCACGGGTGTCGAACACAGGGACTAATGGCTGAGTTATGAGAAATTATTCTGATTCTGATTTTAGTTACCAAACAGATTCTTGATTTTGAAGAGTTGGTTGATTGTTTAAACTAGAGAGTATGAGAATATGATTAAATCAAATTAAAGGGAAAACCTCGGGTTTCGAATCCACTTTAGTTAGGGAATTATCATGCATATGATTAACGCAAAGGTTTCGCAATCGTTTATGATTGGCGATGATCTAAGCTACAAGAATAAATCATCGAAAATATATTACACTGGTATTCATATAATAAACTCATCCAAATAAGGCATAGCCTGTCAAGCGAAGCATGCACAAGTTATCCTAGTTAGGTATGAATCAACTAATGAATACTAGCGTATTCAATCAATACTACTGCACAACCAATATGAATATAATCACAGAAAACATTCATATTAAAAGATAAAAGATTCATTTAAGAGCGGATTGCAAAGAATGGCAATCTCTCAAAGTTGTACAATTATCATAATCTATTACAAAACCTTAAGCCTTAATCAAAACATGATCAAACCACTAACCAAGCTTCATCTACACCCAAGGAGCAGAGTTTAGCTGCTCATGGTCGGGGCTGAATCGCCGGAGGTCTTCGTTCCTTCCATGCGCAGCCAAAATCCAAGTTGAATGGTGTATGGGAGATGGTAGAGTAGTGAGAGGGAGAGATGAAGTGCTAGAGAGGCTAGGTTAAGTCTGGATCCCCCAAAGAACTCTCAAAAGTTTTCTTAAATACTGTATAACAAACCTACCTAAATTGAACTTCCTCAAAATTAACTTAAAAAGCTGTTTAAAATCGCGTGCACGGCTCCCGAGGACCCCCCCTATCGATAGGCAAGGGATAGCCTATCGATAGGGAGCACAATGAATAAAACCACCACTCTGTCTATCGATAGGCTGGCTATCTGGCTATCGATAGACAAGCCCTATCGATAGGCCATCGATAGCCCAGCTATCGATCAACTTTACTTTGCCCAGTTTGCTTCGTTTGTGCTTCCAGAAGGTGCCCAGGTACTTCCTTGCATCTTTTTGAGTGTTTTTCCTTCCCTTTGACTCCACTTGTAGCTTCATCCGGGAACATTTGCAGAGAACCCACCTCAAAAGTGCTCGAATTATTGCTTTTATGAAGAATTCCTGCACAACACGAGGAAAAACACTAAGTTCATGGTTTATAACTATTAAATATCAAAGTTCAAGTAAAATCAGGTAATAATAAGTCGAAAAGACTCAAAAAGTGTATTGATTGCAGAGCAATCAGCCATACAGTGTTTTGATTTTATAGCAGAGAATGCCCGGAATTGGGAGACTAATACCTCTCTTGATGCTGCTAGAGTGCAAACTGTGCCTGTAGGAGGAGGAAAGCATCATGTTAAAGATAATGATGACCTCCAAGCCAAAATTGCTACATTGACTAGGAAATTAGAGGCCATAGAGTTACAAAAAGTGAGTGAGGTGAGCACCGTACCTAAAGTGCCTACGGCACCTATGGGACCTAGGATTGAGGACTTGTGCATAATTTGTGATGATCCCACTCATTCTACCAATGATTGCCCTAATCTTCCCCAAGTCAAGGGAGCCATCCAAATCGAGCAAGCTAATGCTCTCAACTACCAAAGGAAGCCCTTCAACTCTCCATATTCCGAGACTTACAATCCGGGGTGGAGTAAACACCCCAATTTTAGTTGGAAGAGTGATGGAGGAAATGCTTCCTCAAGCCAAAGCAACCCACCTCCAAATCCTTTTCAAAGCAACCAAAGTTTTCAAAGCCAAAATTTCCAAAATCAAAACTTTCAAAACCAAGGTTTTCAAAATCATGGTCAAGGTCCTAATTACCAAGGTCAAGGGTTTCCATCAAACCCTAACCCAAGTTTTGGTCCACCACCGGTAAACTCGTACCTACCACCCCACAAGAGAAATTATGATGATGTGATTGCACAACTCGTGCAAGGTCAAGCTCAAACCAATCAAGCCATAGGGGATATGAGAACCCAATTGACTAAGTTGACCACTACTTTGGGTGCACTTCAACAAGAGAAGGGAAAGTTTCCCTCTCAACCCGTGCAAAATCCACAAGGTCAACATAGCATTGGATCCTCAAATCCCAATGAAGGGAACCATGAACATGCTAAGGCCATCACCACTCTTCGAAGTGGAAAGATCATTGATAAAACCATCCCACCCAAGGATTCCAATAAAGAAGTTTCTCAAAATTTACAAAAGGAATCTAAGGGGGATGAGAAAGAAATTGAAAATGAGCCTAGCGTTCCCAAAACAAGTGGTGTTGATGTTGGTTCAAGCCAAGAGAGGGCTAAATTTATTCCTGCCGCCCCTTTTCCCCAAAGATTTAGGGCACCTAAGAAATTGATCAATCATGCTGAAATTTTTGAATTGTTTAAACAGGTGAAAGTCAACATACCTTTGTTGGATGCTATTAAACAGGTGCCCTCGTATGCAAAGTTCTTGAAAGATTTGTGTACAGTGAAAAGAAATTTGGGTGTGCACAAGGAAGTGTTTATGACCGAGCAATCCACATCTCTCTTGCAAAATACCTTGCCCCGTAAATACAAAGACCCCGGGACCCCTACCATTGAAATAACCATAGGAAGTTCCAAAGTGGGTAGAGCTTTAGTAGACTTGGGGGCGAGTGTCAATTTGTTGCCATATTCTGTGTATGTGGAATTGGGGTTGGGAGAACTTGAGTCAACTGGAATCAAACTTCAATTAGCTGACAGGAGTGTTAAGATACATAGGGGAGTAGTGAAAGATGTGCTAGTGCAAGTTGATAAATTCTATTTCCCCGTGGATTTTGTGGTATTAGAGACCCATCCTGTGGTAGATCAAGGGAGTCAATTCCCTGTGATTCTTGGTAGGCCTTTCTTGGCCACAGCTGATGCCTTAATTCAATGTAGGAGTGGTTTGATGACCATTACCTTTGGGAACATGACTGTAAATCTAAATAATTTCAACTTGATGAAGGAAGTGGGGGAGGACATGGATGATGAGGTGAAGGAGGTTAGTAGAATTGATACTCTAGTCCAGCACCAATGGGATCTTTCCGCCCATGATGATCCTTTACAGTCATGTTTGGTGAGTGAAAATGTTGAAGAATTTGAAGTGAGTGATGAGATGGAGTTTCTATACTCCATGCTCAATGAAGAGGAAGTTTTGGAAGTGAATGGGTGGGTGCCTCGCTTCGAAGCATTACCACCCATTGAAAAGAGTCTTGTGCCATCAAGTATCCAACCACCGGAATTAGAGTTGAAACCCTTGCCCTTAGAATTGAAATATGTATACCTAGGTGACAATGAGACTTATCCCGTGGTCATTTCTTCCCACTTGGAGATTGACCAAGAGCTTAAATTGTTAGAGGTGCTTAGAGCTCACAAAAGTGCCATAGGTTGGTCCATTGCCGACCTCAAGGGAATTAGTCCCTCTCTTTGCACTCATAGGATTTATCTTGAGGATGATGTCAAACCTTCACGCCAACCTCAAAGGAGATTGAACCCCATAATGAAGGAGGTGGTGCGAAAGGAGGTTCTGAAGTTGTTGGATGTGGGGATAATCTATCCTATAGCGGATAGCAAGTGGGTGAGTCCTATACAAGTGGTGCCCAAGAAATCGGGCATTACTGTGGTAGAGAATGAAGAGGGTGAATTGATTCCCACACGAGTCACCACGGGGTGGCGAGTGTGCATTGACTACAGAAAGTTAAATTCATCCACTAGGAAAGACCATTTCCCCTTACCCTTCATTGACCAAATCCTAGAGAGAGTTGCGGGACATGCCTTCTACTGCTTCCTAGATGGGTATTCGGGCTATAACCAAATAGAGGTTTCTTTAGAGGACCAAGAAAAGACCACTTTCACATGTCCCTTTGGGACATTTGCCTTTAGGAAAATGCCTTTTGGTTTATGCAATGCTCCTGGTACCTTCCAGAGATGCATGACTGGGTTATTTAGTGACATGGTGGAGAAAATCGTAGAGGTTTTCATGGATGACTTCTCGGTTTTTGGGGATTCTTTTGATAGTTGCTTGGAGAACCTATCTAAGGTTCTAGAAAGATGTGAGGAGACAAACCTGGTGTTGAATTGGGAGAAGTGTCAATTTATGGTGACACAGGGAATAGTCCTTGGGCATATAGTGTCTTCTAGGGGGATAGAGGTTGATAAAGCCAAAGTTGAGTTAATTTCAAAACTTCCTTCCCCTAAGAGTGTGAAAGATGTGCGGTCATTTCTAGGTCACGCGGGTTTTTATAGGAGGTTCATTAAAGGTTTTAGTAGCATTGCACGACCTTTGTGTAATCTCCTAGGTAAGGATGTCCCTTTTGAGTGGGGGCATGACTATGAGGTTGCTTTTTGTAAATTGAAAGAGATGCTAACTTCACCTCCTATCATGCAAGCACCCGACTGGAACTTGCCCTTTGAAATTATGTGTGATGCTAGTGACTTTGCCATAGGAGCGGTGCTAGGTCAAAGGGTAGATAAGAAACCACATGTGATCTATTACGCTAGTAGAACGATGAATGATGCTCAAAGAAATTACACAACAACTGAAAAAGAGTTGCTAGCGGTGGTTTTTGCCCTAGACAAGTTTCGGTCGTACATCCTAGGTTCACCCATTCTAGTCTTTACAGATCATGCGGCATTAAAATATCTTTTGACAAAACAAGATGCCAAACAAAGACTGATTAGGTGGATTCTACTCCTCCAAGAATTTAATTTGACAATTAAAGATAAGAAGGGAGTTGAGAACGTTGTCGCCGACCACTTGTCTAGGATATCCTTTGATGATTCTGCTGACACCCTCCCCATTTCAGAGACTTTCCCTGATGAGCAACTGTTGGCTCTTTCAATTTGCCCATGGTATGCTGACTTAGTGAACTATATTGTTACTGAACAGGTTCCTACCCACTGGAGTACTCAGGAGAGGAACAAATTTTTGAGAGAAGTGCAAAGCTATTTCTTTGATGACCCTTACCTTTTTAAATATTGCCCTGACCAAATCTTGAGGAGATGTGTGCCGGATATTGAAATACCGAGTGTCATATCTTTCTGTCATAGTGAGGCATGTGGGGGTCATTTCTCTGCTAGGAAAACTGCTGCAAAAATTTTACAATGTGGTTTTTATTGGCCAACTCTGTTTAAAGACTCTTTTGAATATTGTAAAAGCTGTGAGCGTTGCCAACGATTGGGTGGTGTCACTAGAAGGCACATGATGCCTCTCACACCCATTATTGTGATTGAGATTTTTGATTGTTGGGGCATTGACTTCATGGGGCCCTTCCCATCATCGTTTGGCAACCTTTATATCCTTCTGGCAGTGGACTATGTGTCCAAATGGGTTGAGGCAATCCCTTCTAGAACAAATGACCATAAAATTGTTTTGAAATTCTTGAAAGAAAACATTTTGTCTAGATTTGGGGTACCTAAGGCTATTATAAGTGACGGTGGTTTGCACTTTTGCAACCGCCCATTTGAGGCATTAATGAAAAAGTATGGGGTAACCCATAAGGTGTCAACAACCTATCACCCACAGACAAATGGCCAAGCTGAGTTGGCCAATAGGGAGATCAAACACATCTTGGAAAAGACGGTTAACCCCAATAGGTAGGATTGGTCACTTCGCTTGACCGACGCCTTATGGGCATACCGCACAGCCTTTAAAACTGTTTTAGGCATGTCTCCCTATCGCATAGTCTATGGTAAAGCTTGTCACCTGCCAGTCGAGATGGAACATAGGGCATTCTGGGCCATTAAGCAGCTTAATTTCAATCTTGATGCAGCAGGTTCGCAGAGAAAGCTCCAACTAAGTGAGCTTGAAGAAATTAGGCGGGATGCCTATGAAAGCACTAGAGTGTACAAGGACAAAATGAAAGCTTTTCATGATAAAAACATTGCTCGCAAATCTTTTGAGCCAAATCAGAAAGTCCTCCTGTACAACTCTAGGCTGCACCTCTTTCCTGGTAAGTTGAGGTCCCGTTGGGTGGGGCCTTTCATTGTTAAAACTGTATTCCCTCATGGGGCTGTGGAGATTGAGAATCCAAAAAATGGTAATATTTTCAAAGTGAATGGGCAAAGACTTAAACCATTTTTGGAAAACTTTTTGCGTGAGACTGTGGTCGAGGACCTGATGGACCCAGTCTACCATGATGCCCCATCTGAGTAACCTCTGGTGTTACTCTTTGTATATAATCTTTAGTTTCCTTTTCCTTTTCATTTTTACTTTGCTTGTGGATAGACTAACCCCTTTTGCAGGATAGTGATGTGTTTCAAGTCCACACAAGTGCTTTTGGAGCCCTTTCTCAGCCATCTTGTCCCTTTTGCAATTTCCTTCAATGCATTGAGGACAATGCAAAGTTTAAGTTTGGGGGGAGAGGCTTACACTTTGTGTATAATGTACAAGCAATCGCAAAAGGGAGTAGTTTTTAACTTTTTGAACAGTTTTTAACTTTTTGGAGCATATTGATGATTCATTTTGTGAGCTTTTACACTTAGTTGTGGTCATTTAGTGTTTTTATGCTCCCCTAGATTGAGAAATTCATAGTTATGCATTGTTTTGAGTGATAAATCTTGCTCTTAATTTGCTTTTGTTCATTCAAGCTGCTGCAGTGGTTCAATCCCTGCTCACCATGTTGATGTAGTTAATACCTTATGGTGAACTTGCTAATTGGATGCACATGTGTAGCTTCAAATGTCATTTTTGATGTAAACCCCATTGTTCATGTATTTTATGTCCATTTCCCCATGTGTCCTTGTGTTTTTCTTGTAATTGTGATTATTTTGTACTTCCCTGCTCATTTTGCCTCAATAATGCATTTCATAAGCATTTGAACTCATTTGCTCAATTTGGAACACTTCGCACATGTTTGAATATGATTTAAGGCCCCCTTGGTGTTTTTGAGCCTAATTTCTCTATTATTGGTCACCATTTGTTCCCCATTCGAGCTTTGTTTCCATTCATTTTTGGTAAAGCCTAGGAAGCCTGAAGAGTTGGTGTATGGGTTGTTTTTGAAAGAGCTGAGAGCATCTCAATGTTTGGGGATGTGTTTGCATGGTGGAAATGTTGGAAAGTGGGTCTTGGTAGCTATTTTGGTGTTGTGGTTTGGGATCTAAATGCTTGGTTGAAGAAATTTGTCATTTTTGGTGTTGATTTTTGAAAGAAAAGAAGCATAGGCAGTGAGCTCATGAACCGGTAGTGGGTTTTATTACCGGTAGCAGAAATCATAGCAGGAATTAAATTAATTTTGAGAAGTAAGAGGCAGTGAGCACATGAACCAGTAGTAAGTTTTACCACTGGTAGTAAAGAGCCTTGTGTTTTTCTTTAATAGCAGCAGGTCGAGATGTTTTAAGTGAGCCTGATTCTCTCTCCTCGAAGCAAGTCAGTCCTCTCACGAAGTGATGTGATTGAAATTGCGGCCTGCCACTTTGGCAGGTGATAAGGGGCTGATGTGATGACTTGTAAAAGGCTGACATGGTCTGACTTTCAAAAAGGCAAAAAGAAAGAATAGAAAAAAAGGGGGGAAAAGTGGTTCAATTTTCAAAAAGGTGATTGAAAGGTCAAAGCCCCTTACCCTTCTCTCTTCCCTATCCCTTCTCATTCTCTCTGCCCCGTACTCTTCTCAGACAAGTCACCATCCCTCCATCTTCCCCACCACTGCCGCTGCTACTCCGCGCCATTCCCTGCCACCATCGAGCCACACCACTCGCCGCCCCTGCACATTGACCCCTGCACCATCGCGCGGCAGGCACTGCAACCCAGCCGCCGTTCATCTCATCGCTCTATCAATCTCTCTGCCGGCGAACTCCATTCCCTCCAGTGAGTTCTTCTCCCATTATTTTTTCTTTGCTTTTATTATTATCTACAAATCCTCAATATCCACCCCCTTCTGCAGCAAGCTCTCTCCCTCTCACCTCGCAATTTGCCCTAACCAATCCCAGCAACACCCAGCCCCGAAAATCTCCATTAAAACCCATTTCTCACTCTCCCTTATCCCAATCCCACATTTCTCTAAATCCTCGAGCCCCAATCTCTGTGATTAGTTGAGTTTTATTTGTTTTTTTTTGTGAATTGCTGCTGTGTTGGGTTGTTTGGCTGTTGTGGTGTATGGGTTAAAGCCTGGATGTTAGGCTCGGTGATTAATTGGTGTATTTGCTGAGTTTGGGTTATTTTGTGCTTGGTTGCTGCTGCTGGGAGAAGGGATTAGTTGCTGGATTTTTTTTTGGAATTTCATTCACTATGTTCAATTGGTTTGCCAACTCACCATGGCTCGTACAAAGATAGTCAAGAAGAAGAAGCCTGCTGCCAGTCCCTCTAAGGCAATTCATAAGTCAAAAGGGGACACTTCTCAGCCCGTGAAGGGGATGGGAAAGGCTGCTGCTAAACCCTCGAGGAGAATCAACACTAGGAGCAGAGCAAAGCGAGTAGTGAATGAACCCATTGAATTGTCAGAAGAGGATGAGCCCAGTGATCCTCCAATGCCCAGTGATCCTCCAATGCCCAGTAATCCTCCTGTTGATGATGAGCCCATCGAGCCTCCAGTTGAAGATGAGGACAGGCCCTACATTGGGTCTAGAAAAAAAGTAAAAATATCCTGGGAGGACTCCATCAGCAGACGGACTGCATCTTGTGAGCGTATGGTGGACGATAAAAATTTAGTGGGAAATGTGGTTGTTACAGTCCTTTCAAGCCAAGGATTGAAGCATATGTTTGAGAAGGTTGAGGGGTACAAGTTGGCTTTGGTCAGGGATTTTTATGCGGGGCTGTCCTTAGTTGAAGCTGAAGGCGAGCACATTTTGCGTTCCAAGCTGCGGAACAAGACACTCGACATAACCCCAGCATCCATTGCCTCTCATCTGCATTATACCCGGCCACATCCCAGCACTCTAACCTATCCCAGTGCTGATTATGAAGCTATGGAAGAAGGGGAATTGGTGCTGGAGGTCTGCACCAGTCCGGATGGCTTTAGAGGGCAGTTCACTCAAGGAATGCTGAAAGGCAAATACAGGCTGCTGAATTTGATTGCTCATGCCAACTTGAAGCCAACAGAATCTGATAAATTACCCAGCTTTGCGTATATTAAATTCTTGTATGCAATCATGGCAAGAGAGGTGATTGATTTTGCTGAGATTATTTGGAGCCAAATGAAAGATTTTCTGACCAGTGCGAGCAAGAAGTGCAGCATGCCATTTGCCTTCATGGTGACTGAGATGTGTGCCAAGGCAGGGGTCCCTAGGAGGCAAACCGATCACTGGCACTCAGCTGAAAAGGGACCTATCACCTCTGCTTCTGAAAGTAAGAGTAAAACAATGTTAAAGCAGAAGACTGCAGCCCCTGCTCCAGCCCCTCGCCGATCCGGTTCTGCTGCAAGGTCTGCCCCTCAGCCCTCTGTCCCTAATCCTCCACCTCCTCTCCATATTCAAAGGGGATCCATGTTCCTGCAAATGCACAAAAGGATTGAGTCTTTGATGAAACAAATGATGCAGAGGCAGGACAAGCTTGAGGAGAAAATGGAGCTATGCATGAAGAAGCTGGATCAGTTGATGGCTGAAGAAGAGGATGATGGCACTGATGCCCCTGCAGATGTGGAGCATGCTGATGACCCAAGGGGCAGTACCTAGGATATGGTTTGAAGTATCAGTGTTGGGAAGTGTTGACTGATGGCTGATTTTTGGAACTGTTAAATTTGGAATTGGAATTTTTTTTTTTTGTTGACATTTGGGAACTTGTTTTGGGTTGTTTAGTTTAAACTCTGGTTTATTTCTGTTGTGATGAACTTTAAGGGTAGAGTTGGATTTTTTTTTTTTGTGTGGTTGTGGTGGTTCTTTTGGGTAGAAGTCCTTAACTTCATTAAAAATCACCACATTTTGGTTCCCATCTCTTGTAATCCAGTGTCATTACAACCTTATTAAAGACCTTCTTGATTTAAACTGTGTTGTGTTCAAGATTGAGCATTTGGTACTTCTATGCATATGCTAATGTGTTTTTATGTTTTCTCTTCTCACCATTTAAGTTATTTGAACTTGAATGTTCTTCCTTTGAAGGATATTTGTGAAATCTCCGTTGTTGTGCTTGTTCTTAATTCCATCATGTTCATTATGTTTGTGCATATGTGTCCTCTCATGATAGGTTAACTCTTTGGTAATTATTGCATTAAGGATTGGTGAATATCTTTGTCTGTGCATAAGCTTACTTTGAGTAAACTTGCTCAAAGGTCTGCATTAC
>JAESVK010053085.1:0-10062 GCA_017140935.1 Hamamelis virginiana | reverse complement strand
AGACTGTGGTTGAGGACCTAGTGGACCCAGTCTATCACGAGGCCCCATCCGAGTAACTTCTAATGTTTTCATTGTAAATAGTATTTTATACTTCTTTTGTCTTTCATTTCATTGGAAAATGTGGATATGCTAACCATTGTGCAGGATATAGCTGATTCATAGATGATTCACAAATGCTTTTGTGCCCTTTCTCTCTAATTTTGTCTTGGATGCGTATATTTTGAGCATTGAGGACAATGCACATTTCAAGTTGGAGGGGGAGGTACATTTGTGATTGATACTTTTTGAGTAGGAGGTACATTTGTGATTAACACTTTTTGAGTGGATTCTTCATTTTTGAGGAATTTTTGTTTTACCTGTGCAAAATACTCATTTTCATTCAAAATTTTTGTGAATAGTGCTATTTGAGCTTGCAATCTTATGCTTATATGTGAATGTACTTAGAATCCTCTGAATTATGCTTTGGTTTGATTGTCTACCTTTGCATTGAACTCTCCCATGTTCACTTGCACTCCAATGTAGCATTTCGAGCTAGTTAATGTAGTCAGGCAAGAATTCTCATGTTTTATCCATTTTTGTTGTTCCCTCATCAAGCCATACTCCCATATTGAGTTTTGTGTGTGTTTGCCCATATTGAATATGCCCATCATGAGTTTTGTGCAAAACGTCCCATATTCATAGCCATTTTTGCTCAAAAATGCCATTTAAGCATGCTCATTCTTTTCTGTTGCATTTTGCTCATTGGGGAACATTCTCGCATGTTTGAAAAGTGATTTTAGGCCATTTTTGAACTTTTGATCCTAAATTCTTGCTTGTGTCACCATTCGCACCATGTTTGAGCTTAAAAGTTTCCAATTTTTGTGAAACCATAGAAGCCGGGGGGTAAATTTTGGTTCCAAGCTTGGGGGAGGTGTTGTTGAGGTTTGTTGGAGTGTATATGTCCTTTTGGAATGTGTGGAATGAGCCTTTATGATGAAAATCTGAAAAAGTTGGGTTTTGAGGTCAAAATGGCAAATTCTGGGTTGCTGCATATTTATTACCGGTAATGGAAAAAGTGTTACCGGTAATGGAATTTATTTTTGAAGTTTCGAAGATGCAGTGCAGTTTATTACCGGTAACGAAAATCTGTTACCGGTAATGGGGCAAAATTCAGCAGACAGTGCAGTTGATTACCGGTAACGAAAAATCTGTTACCGGTAATAAATGGTCAAATTTCAAAAATTCTGCAGAATCTTTTTAACACGTCAGCCTCTTTACCCATTCATTTGCTGACACCTCACCCTCACTTACCCCACTATAAAAGCCCTAACTTCCTAACCCTACCCCACGCCGCCTCTCTCATTTGAAACCTCTCTTCTCCCTCCCATTCCCTTCTCTTGTTCCTCGCCGAGACCTAGCCGCGCACCAGTCATCCCCCTCTCACATTAGCAAGCCGAGCCTCCCTCCACTGCTGCGTTGCCTCTTTTTGGTTTCCTCATTCCCCATTTGTGGGTTCTTGCTGAGATAAAGGATTTTGGGGCGTGTGGGTGTGCAGTCTCACTCAAAGAGGGTAAGTTGCTCGAAATTTCACTTTCTTTGAAAGTTGTTTGGAAATATCGAAGTTTTATTTTTGCTGAAATGGAAATGGGTTGTTGTGCTGCTGTGTGGTTGATTTTTGTGTTGTTTTGGGGTAAACTTCTGTTGAGTTCTGCTGTGGGTATGAATGGGAGGAAGTGTATGAATTGTTTGGTGAAGTGTTTGGGGGATGGGTGTGTTCTAATGGTGGAGATGGGAATGTGGGATACCTTGTTGGCTGTGGTTGCCTTGTTATGTGTTTTATGTTTGATTTTGGTTGCGACTGCTCGCACCAAAAATGCCTCACCTAAAGGAAAAGGGAAGGTAGTGGAGAAAGTTTCAGAGAAATTTGTGAAGAAGAGAAAGGGTGGAGAAGGGAGTTCGAAACCTAAATCTAAGGGTAAAGCTCCAATGGTTGATGAAGAAGGGCGGACTTATGAGGAATTGGTCGACTTAGGCCTTCGAAGGCCCTTAGCTAAGTCATGGGAGGAATCCATAGCCTCGAGGGGTTTTAAATGTGAGAGGTCAATAGCTTTAGAGACTTTTGAAGAAACCCACTTGACTCAGCAAGCAATCACTGTGCAAGGCCTCTTTTTCCTGGGCGACAAAGTAGCTGGGTACATCCCTTCCTTCGTGAGGGATTTTTACTCAAATATGGTTGAAGATAAGTCTCAAGACCAAGCTCAGGACCATGCTCATGTCATAAAGACAGTGGTGAATGGCAAGCCCATGGTGGTTACCCCTCAGTCCATTGCCTCATGTTTGAGTTACACTCGGCCTCCATCTGATTCAAAGTCCTTCCCATTTAGACCCTTGACTGACAAATCACCCGCTGAGTTGGCCCAAGCGGTTTGCAAAGACCCCAGTTTGTTCAAGAAGAATTTCTCTCCAGGGCTGATGAAAAGTGAGTATGCAATCATGAACAAGCTAATCCATTATAGCTTGAGGCCCCAAAGTTTGGAAAAGAAGCCAAGGCTGGAAGATGTGAAATTTTTGTATGAGGTTATGCACGGTTGTGTGATTGACCATGCCTTGGTAATGTGGGAAGCCATGAGAGATTTCCCAAAGACAAATTGGAAGAGCCACATGCCTTTCCCTGCTCTCATTACCCAGTTGGCTTTCAAGCAAGGAATCAAGAAGCCCAGTCGAGTGGAGTTGGAGACTTCGAAATTTGGGTGTATTACATTTGGCACTCAACGGAAGAGTGATGCAATGAAGCCAAAGAAGTCCTCTGCTGCCACTAGTGAAGCTGCCAGCACTTCTCCACTAAAGCGCCTTGAAAGAAAGATTCGGGGTTGGTTCAAGCTAATATTGGGAAAACAGAGGCAGCTAGAGCACAGGCTTGAGTCAGTAGTGAGAGAGCAGAGAATCTCGAAGGGTTTGGATGATGTGATTCCCCCTTACCCTCCTAACTTGGAGGATGGGATTTCTGAGGAGTTGGATGAGGTTGAGTCTGATGAGGATGGATCAGGGGAGGATGATGATTCTGGGGATGGCAACTCTGAGGATGCTGAAGAATGAGGGGGCAGTACTTTGGGGTGGTTTAGGTTATAATGATAGTTTTTGGTTGTTTTTCTGTTTAAATTATGTAGTGCAGGCTAGTGAATTTAGGAACCATAGGGTAGCTAGGGTAGTGATGTTGGCACATCGGGTAGTGAACCCAAACTGTATTTAGCCAACATCCATTTTGTTTGAAAGCCCCTTTTGTACCCTTGGTCAATATATGCTGAATGAAGTCCTTCTTGATTTCCTACATTAATTTTGTTCTCCATTGAGCATTCCTGCATTTGAGTGACTGAGTTATGCATTCTTCTGTGATTTCCATGTTTAATTCCTAAGTTCTCTTCTTTCCTATGCTTATCATTGTGGGTAGCCTGCTGTGCTCTTATTTCTCTGCATTTTCTAGCTTTGAATTGCATCATTGGCACTATCACTTTCACTGGAGAGTTCTTGCTTAGTTATTTCAAATCCTAGCATTATTGTGTGAGGCGATAGTATTTGATCATGTTTGTGTAATGAAGTGAGTTCTTGTGGCCTTATTCTGTTTTGCTTGCAGTCTCTTGCTAGGGACTAGCAAGATTCAAGTTGGAGGGGGTGTTGTGACACCAATTTATGTCCATTTCATTGTCTTTTCTTTCCTTTTTAATTGTCTTTTACTTATATAAATGTTAGGATTAGGTGTTTTTATGTTTTTCTTTGTTTTTGTCTCTTGCAGGATAAGCGGCCTCTTTGTCTCGGCTTTTATAAGTCATTTTGTGCCAAATGGAGCCATGAGCTCCGCCCTCGTGACTCAAAAGTCTCAAATCAATCTTCATTGGTGGAAGGATCGAGGGGATGTATGCATTTTCTGCAATGGGAAGCTAAAAAGAAGGAATTTTCAGTTTTGAGAATCTATTACCGGTAATGGAAATTGATTACCGGTAATAGATTGCAAAATTCAGCATTTCAGGAACCAGTGCAGATTATTACCGGTAATGGAAAAAGTGTTACCGGTAATGGAAAAAGTGTTACCGGTAATGGAATTTATTTGCTGAAGATTTCGAGAGGCAGTGCAGATTATTACCGGTAATGGATTTTCATTACCGGTAATAAAAGTCGCGAATCACTTTTCTGCCGCGTTTTTGCAACTCAAGCTAGGGGCTTTTTAGGGATTTCATTCCTCATGTCTTGTAACCCTAAGAGGGGGTATAAAAGCCTAAGTTTTGGGCTGAGTAAGAGTCCTCTAGTTGTTCTTAGAATAGTTCTTAGTTAGCTCTTAGTTTAACCTAGGTTTTCTTGTGTTTTTGATGTTTTCTTTGTAGTTTAGGTTAGTTTTCCTTATTTCTCTTGTTATTCATCCTTTGTAAGCTTAGTCTAAGTCGTTTGTAACCTTTCTATCTCAAGTTGTAAGCTACATTTAAGTTTATTAATCTAGTGTTGGCATTTATTGCTTGCTCTTGGCATTTATTTCTCTTGTTTTGTGTTATTACTTGTATTTCATGGCTAGCTGAGCATTAAAGGTGGATTCTATGGTGGAATCTCTCTCCAAACCCTAAGTAAGTGTATTTCTCTCATTTTGAAAGCTTCAATGTCAAACGAAATGTTGTTCTCTCACTCTCTCATCTTGTGAACCCTTGTAGAATCATATTCATGACCTAAATACAACCAGTAAGTTGTTGTGTTTGGATTATTGAGCACATATGTATTCTACTCGTTTGTGAAAATGCCCAAGAGAGTGGAGAACTACATTCCATCATTTGTCTCTTATTTTAAGAACTCATAGTGCTAAATCCTTCACTCAAGACCATAGGTCAAATGGAATCTTGAGTGTGTATTGAAAGAGAATGCATTTGCTATAGGTTTGGAAGGGATGAAACCATAGGATCCATCTTCTTATTTTAGTAGGTTTTTCGTACTCACATTGCCATTAACTTGGCACAAAAATCATCTTCAACAAACAACCCATATTTTGCACTTTTATTTATATTCATTGGATAGCATGACCTAAAAATCACTAGAACCTATTCCACTCCCTGTGGATATGACCTAGGACCTCCCTAGTTTATTGTTTGACGACCTTAGGACTCCTACGCTTGGGAATCTTTTGCGCACTTCACTTTTCACGTTCAAGCACACTTATTATAGACAACATGCTTAATTTGGTGATCGAATTTTAGACGAGATACTACAAATTGAGGAAATTATACTACAAAATGTTGCCTCTTTTCATAATAGCTTTTGCATTGTTAGATTGTATAGCTGTTGATAGTCAACTCTAGCTGTTAGTTACCATAGATAATGTAGTTTCCTTATACATATAGTTTCCATATACTGTTTTTGTATTGCCTATATAAGGCCACCTTCTTGTACATGATTAATACATTGAATATATACAAAGACACAAGTCTTTCTTCATGGTATCAGAGCGGGTTCTCTGATTTTTTGCTATTCTCTTCCGCTGCTCTCACGGTCCAGGCCCTCCCGTCACCGTGTAACATATTTTTTCGGGTGAACACCTCTGTTTGCCCTCTGTTTCTTACCTCCGCAAGCTTAAAATTGAAGTTCAAGGCCCTTTCGAGGTAGCCCTTGTCAAGACGATCACGTCGGTGTCAAGTAGGTCGCCGGAAACCTCTCCACGCGCCGTCATGCGCCGCCTGAAGATCGTGAGTTGCTCCACGCGCCGTCACGCTCCCCCTGTTAGCTAACGCGTCAGATCCATGCGCGGCGCGTCAGTCCACGCGTCTTCTTCCTTGTAGGGCTGACGTCATCAGCCTACGTCAGCGCCACGTCAGCTCCACCCGTGCCCGTTAACCGTTGACCGTTGATCGTTGACTTTGACAGAAAATTTTGACTAGGTGTTTTCTGACTTATTTTTGCGTCCTGAATCCATTTTTGCTGTTTTTTTTTTCGATTTGAAATTTAGATATGCCTCATGATGAGATCTCTCGTCCTATTCATGTTATCTTTGATGGAGAGAATTTTGCTCAGTGGTCTCAAGCCATGCGTAGTTATCTCAAAGACCGCAAGTTGTGGCTTTATGTCTCTGGTGACCGTCCTATCCCAGCCAGAGAGGAAAAAGAAACTGATTCTGCCTATGCCATTCGAGTGGAGGATTGGGAAAGTACTAATCACCAAATCATCACTTGGTTTCACAATACTTCTATTCCCTCCATTGTTGATGAGTTTGGCAACCTTGATATTGCAAAAAAAGTCTGGGATTTACTTGTTACTCGGTATGCTGGACCTAGTGGTGCTCGCAATTTTAAGCTCACGCGCAAACTCTATCAGATTCGTCAGGAACCAGGTGAGCGCATTACTGTGTATCACAGTCGGCTGAAATCTATCTGGGATCAATTAACTGCATCTAAGCCAGTCCTCTCCAATTCTGCTGATGCCAAATGGTTTACGTTCACCGTGAACAATGACGACTGTTTCAGTTTCTTATGGGTCTCCGTGACGAGTTTGAATCAGCCAGAAGCCATATTCTACATCAGAATCCTTTACCAACAATATCCCAAGCAATTCATGAGTTAGTTGATGATGAGATACGTCTTTAGACCGACCCCATTTCTCAAACCATGGTTCTTGCTACTCCAGCCTCCGTTCCGCAGGCTGCTACTCCTGTTTTTCCTTCTGCAGGTTCTTCTACCTATGTTTCAAAAGGCAAAGGGAATAATTCCAGACAGCACAACAATAAGAAGCCTCTTATTATTTGCAGTTTCTGTAAGAACAAAGGTCATTCTGTTTAAGCCTGTTACACTCGTTAGCGTATTCTCCAGAACACTACTGCCTTGACTCAGTCTGAATTATCAACTGTCGAATCTCATTCCGAATCTAGTTCGCTTCATCACTATCTATAGCAGATTTACAGGATATGGTTAATCAAGTTCATCTTCCATCTTCCAGTGCATCCAACACTGCTCTTTCTACGACATCAGGTAATTCTTCTACATGGCTACTTGATTCTGCTTGCTGCAATCATATGACTTCTTCTACTGATGTTGTCTCCACACACACTACCACTTCTCTTCCTACCATATATACTGCCAATGGTTCTCCTATGCATGTCTCTCACCTTGGTACTGTCTCTACACCAGCTTTATCTATTTCTAATGTTTATCAGATTTCCCAACTTACTCATAATCTTTTATCTGTTGGGCAACTTACTGAACTTGGTTTTTCTTTATCCTTTTCTTCTACTGGTGTTATTGTGCAGGATTCTCAGACGAAGCAGATCGTTGGGACCGCCCATAAGGTCGGAAGGCTTTTTGAGCTTATTTCTCTTCATCTCCCTTCTTCTCGCCTCTCTGCTTCTGCCGTTTCTGGAACGAGCACCTTTTCTCTTGCTTTATGGCATTCTCGCCTTAGTCATGTGTCTGTTTCTCGGGTTAAACAACTAGTTTCTAGGGGTTTGTTGGGTTCAGTTTCAAATAAGAGTTTTGATTGTATGCCTTGTCAATTTGGCAAACAAACTGCTTTACCTTTTAATAACAGTGTTTCTCATGCTATTTCTCCTTTTGATCTTATTCATTCTGATGTATGGGGTCCTTCTCCCATTACTACACAGGGTGGGTCACGTTATTTTGTTATTTTTGTGGATGATTTTTCTCGATATACTTGGATTTATCTCTTCAAAAATCGTTCTGAACTTTATCAAATATATCGTGACTTTACTAAAATGATTGAAACACAGTTTTCTAAACCCATCAAAGTTTTTCGATCTGATAATGCCCAAGAATATAAAGCAAATGAATTTCTTGATATTCTACATCAATTTGGTACTCTTCCTCATTCTTCTTGTGCTGGCACATCTCAGCAAAATGGCAGGGCTGAGCGCAAACTTCGACATATTCTCGATGTTGTTCGTGCTACCACTATCGCTGCTTCTACTCTTTCTCACTTTTGGAGGGAAGCTGCTCTCACTGTCGTTTACACCATCAATCAGTGTCCTTCTCCCATTGTTCAAAATCAAACTTCTTATGATATGCTATTTGGTTATTCTCCATCCTATGACTTACTTAGAGTCTTTGGATGTGTCTGTTTTGTTTTTCTTCAAGATCATGAACGAAGCAAACTTTAGTCTCGTTCTCGATTATGTTGTTTTCTTGGGTATGGAATTGGTCAAAAATGTTATAGGTGTTATGATCCAATTAGTAAACATCTTCGTGTTTCTCGACATGTGGTCTTTTGGGAACACAAAATGTTTTACAAACTGCTTCATGTCACTGTTTCTTCTGTTTCCTCTGTTAATCCTATTCCTGATCTGTTTCCTCTGTTAATCCTATTCCTGATTTGTTTCCTACTTTTCCTGAGGAGTCTCCCCCTTCTATTCTTGATATACCTTATACTGCGTCTAATGAGCCTCCAGCACCGATCTTCGACGAGCCCACTGATACTGTTCCAGCTGTGGATCCTGCCGGTCCCTCTGACTCTCATGCACCTCGCCGATCTCATCGGGTAACTACACTTCCTTCTCACCTTCGTGACTTCCATTGCTTTTCTACTCTTGCCTCTCTCCAGGAACCTCAGACTTTTCGTGAGGCTTCCTCTAACCCTTTATGGCAGCAAGTTATGAAAGAAGAGTTGGATGCATTGCATAAGACAGGAACATGGGATTTGGTTGATCTTCTATCTGGTAAATCTGCTATTGGTTGTAAATGGGTTTATAAGATCAAGACTCGGCCAGATGGTACTGTTGATCGCTACATGGCTCGTCTTGTTGCCAGGGGTTTTACTCAGGAGTATGGGATTGATTATGAGAAGACTTTTGCTCTAGTGGCTCGACTTTTTTCTGTCAGGACTCTTATTGCCATTTCTGCAGCTCGCAAATGGCCACTCTTTCAGATGGATGTCAAAAATGCTTTTCTTAATGGTGATCTCTCGGAGGAAGTCTATATGAAGCTTCCTCCTGGTTTTTCTCACTCTCCGGGGTTCCCTTATAGAGTCTGTCGACTATGGCGGGCACTTTATGGTCTTAAGCAAGCTCCTCGAGCCTGGATTGCCAAATTCAGTTCTACTATCTCTCAGCATGGTTTTTCCGACAGTTCCTTTGATACAACTCTTTTTCTGGGACGGTCTGATCATGGCATCACTATTTTACTCTTGTATGCCGATGATATGATCATTACAGGTGATGATATGCAGGGTATTCAGGATTTAAAGCACTTTCTTGGTCGACAGATCGAAATGAAATATCTTGGTCCTCTTAATTACTTTCTTGGTCTAGAAATTTCTTCTTCTGCAGATGGTTATTATCTTACTCAGGCCAAGTATACTTCAGATCTGATTTCTCGAGCTAGTATCACTGATAGCAAGATAGTCGACACCCCTATTGAGTATAATTGTCGCCTCAATTCTCATGATGGCGAATCACTATCTGATGCTACTCTCTACAGACAGCTTGTTGGGAGTCTAATTTATCTCACTGTTATTCACCCTGACATTTCCTATGCAGTTCATGTAGTCAGTCAATTTATGGCTGCACCTCGATCTCCTCATTATCCTGCTGTTCTTAGGATTTTTCGATATTTGAAAGGCACCATTTTTGATGGTCTTCATTTTTCTTCCCATTCTTCATTAACTCTTCAGGCATATTCAGATGCAGATTGGGCAGGTGATCCTACTGATCGTCGATCTACTATAGGATATTGCTTTCTTCTTGGTGACTCTCTTATCTCTTGGAGAAGCAAGAAACAAACAGTTGTTGCTCGTTCCAGCACTGAAGCAGAATATAGAGCACTGGCAGCTACTACAGCTGAACTTCTTTGGTTATGTTGGTTATTACAGGATCTTGGAGTTGATTGCTCCACTGCAACTAAACTTCACCGTGATAATCGAAGTACTATTCAAATTGCTCACAATGATGTCTTCCATGAGCGTACTAAACATATTGAGATTGATTGTCACTTCATTCGTCATTATCTGCTTCAGGGTACACTCACACTACAGTCTGTTTCTTTTCAGGATCAGTTAGCTGATATCTTCACCAAACCTCTTCCTCCAGGACCTTTTCGGGCTTTAGCTTCCAAA
>JAESVK010053082.1:0-12491 GCA_017140935.1 Hamamelis virginiana | reverse complement strand
ATTTAATGTATATTATGTCTGCAAAAAATCACAGTAATCCAACGGTTTGTTTCTGAAAAAATTAACTTTGAAAAACTGTGGTTTTTTTTTGTTCATTAAAATGTCACCATTTTTTCAAAGTCAGTTTTTTAAGAAACCAATCGTTAAATCACTGTGATTTTTGGCAGGTATGATATACATAAAAGGAAAATCAAATCCAACGGTCAGTTTCTGAAAATATGCTTAACAAGTGGCTGTAGAAGAGACCACCTGATGCATATTGCATCAGGTGCACCTTATATTAGAAGCTGTATATATATATACAATAAAGTGGGAAAAAGGTCAGTCGGGATGACACGTGGCAGGAGTGAGGATGCTAACACGTGGCAGTATCAGGTGGTGACACGTGGCAGGGGATGACATGGCTGTGGCTGTTGACGTGGACAAATTTGATGACGTGGCAGGTGACAGGACAGACACAGGCGACATGGAGACTTTTGTGTGGAATAAATTAAGGATCACGAACTGTTGTACTGATGAGTGATGACCTCGTCCGATAGGATTAATTCAATCTGTAGTTGGAATCGCTTTGCTTTTTCAATAAATATTTCATTATATGTGCTGGAATCACCCATTTAATGGATTGCATTTATTGTGATAAAATTGGTTTGATTTATTGATGATTACATATATATATATTCAATAAAAATTTGTGGATAGTTAAAGACAATAAAAAGAATTTCATAAACAAAATTTATGAACTTGCAACTTCTTCTCAAATTTGAGCATTTTAATGTGTTGATCAATGTCAATTCATTAGTATATATTAACAGAGTTAGAATAAGGGTAAGTTTAATGATTTTTCTTAATATATTTTAATTTCTATTAGTTATTTACGTCATACAGTAAATAATTTACAATAAATAAATTATATTGATAAAAATCATAGAAAGTTTTTTTTTTTTTTTTGGCCAAGCAATGAGGCGTCAAAACTCAACTAATCCCTACTTCTCATGCAGGGCCACCGCCTGGACTACTACCCTTGGCTGGTGACTGGCCAAGAGAGTTTCGCTAGATTCGAATCCAGAATATCTGAATTTATAGCTCATCCCTTCGCCGCTAGGCCAACTCTCATCAGTTAGAAATATCATAAAAGTTCACTAATATGCTTTGTAAATATATTAGCAGTCCAGGATCAATACTGCATATAAGAAATAAGAATGACAAGCTTAACATTGTTTTTCATCGAAGAATCAAACAGTAGAGTGAAAGATGCTACAAATGAAAACTATAGGGGTCAATTTATTTAAATTAAAAATTTAAAGGTGCAATATGTAAATTAATGATAGTTGAAGGGATCAACTGTAATTTACTAATTTTCTCTAAAAAATATATATAGCATTGTTAAGGTGTGAAAATGGAGCCACAGCACGATGGTCCAATTCGACTAAATTTCTCTATCATGACAAGCACGGTATTCAAATTGGACCGGATGGTCCCAGCCTGTTATACTATTGGATTAGATTAGAAGCCCCCAACCTGTTAAGCTACCAGATTGGACTGGTCCAGTTTATTATCTTAAAATTTTCAGCCCAATTCAATCCACTCTTCTGGACAGGGCCTAGCCTGCCCTTATCGGACTGGGCCATTCCAGCCAGGTATCTCATCAGACCAGTCGGTGGGCCTTGATTTAAGCTGAGCTGAAAATGATTATTCTTTAGATTTCAAGGTAGTGATCATGATATATAGAGTTTGTTTTTTTTTTTTTTTTGGGTCACATGATATATAAAAATACAAGCCCACCATTTAAAGCAAACTCGTCAAAGGATGGAATCAAACTCTTTATCTCTTTAAATGAGAGTCATGGACCCGAGCCAACTAGACTAATACCGGTTGGTCAGATATATAGAGTAGTTAATAATGCTATTTAATTTACTAAATTAATTCATTCTATTGAAGTATTATTTCAATACATATTATTCATGTGCACTAGAAAGGCTCTAATCATGCATACCATGGCATGTCATGCATACCAAGGGACTAGGGAACTTTTATATCACACCTTTCCTTACTTTGATAAGAGCCTTTGTCGACAAATCACCAGAATCAAATCTCCCATTTGAGAGTCGTAGTCTTTTCTTCCAACAAATTTCGCCACCAAAAATAGCAACTGCACAGGAACAATCATGCAAGCAAGAAATTTCACACTGTGTTTGATTAAAAGGTTCCAATCTTTCATAATCTCCCAGTGGCCAATTCACCCCTTGAATCTCCCTCAATTCATACAACTCTTCTGGGTTTCTCGACCCATCATCATCTACTCCACATCCTAGTGGAAAATTCTGTTTGCAGCCACCAAATTCATTGTCTGAATCCACCATTAAATACCCAGATGGGCATTCACAGCTAGGGCTTTCATTTAACATTGAACAGTAGCTATTATATCCACAAGCACCACTCCCCAATTCATTAAATATAGCAGTACAAATATTTTCAGGAATGTATCGCACAATTGACCACTTCTGCTCAGCACTTGAACTCCTCGGATACGAATATTGTGTGAAAACTCCATTAAAATCCAACGTTGCTCTGTAATAGTAATTGGCAAGTGGAGTTCTAGACTCCCATGTAAGTGGAACAGTGCCACCATTCATTGTGACTACATAAATATTCATCGATGATTCATCGAAAACCAGCTGCTTACCAGACTCAGAGTAGTTGGCATTAGAAGTTGTATTAATGCTGTAATAAGAACCGTATTGGAACTCACTAGGCCAGGCTACAGGATTGAGCTCAAGATCTCCATTTGAGAAATGGAGCTCAAATCTTCCCTTGGAATAATTTTTCTCGCTTAGCCTAGAAAACAGAACCCCCCCCAAATCCAATTTTTGGGTAGGCAAGATGGTGTCTGTGGGATTCTTAAAACTCTCCCATAAATAAAAAGAATCGTTACCTGCAAGAACAAAGTTTCCAGTGTCAAGCATGGCAGCATAAGCAACAATTCCAATTCCTTCTTGCCTCCATATTGTTTGGCCTTTAGAGTCTGTTAATACTAGACCATCCACTGTAAGCTCAACTGTGGATCCTCTCTGCGCTGGATTATTTCCGTTTGCGTGCCAAACGATTGTTTTGTCGGGTATTTTTTCAAACCATATGGCAAGTAAGAAGAGGTCTGTATTGTTGAGTTGGTGGAATCCAAAGGCGAATTCCCGGGAAGGCGAAAGCCATGAAGAGCTGTTGCCGGTGGCAGATAGTGATGAGTTCACAGTTATTTTGGCCATAGCCAAAATGGGCAGAAGAAGAACAAGAGAGAGGGGGAGGATAGCAGAAGATGCCATTGAGAGATGTAATTTTCAGATTGTAGCTAGAGAAGGCTTTCTTAATTATGGTAAGAATTAATAGAGCCCGATGGATCTATATAGTCCAATAATAACCTAACCGCAGAGTTAATTAATTTGAAGATAAGACTTAGAAGATTCAGGCATTTGGACTTTTCCTTTTGAACTCTATCCTTTGAATAACTCCTTCAAAAGGGTACTGCTTGGTTAATTATTGTAAATTATTCTCTTAGCAGAAGCTTCCAAATGTCCTACCAAATTTCATTTCAGGGGGCAATTCTGAAACTAATATGATATATGTGAAGACCGTAGTTTTGGAAATATAATAATCGTGTTAAGAGGACGATGAAACCCATTATCCAATCAAACAATTAGTCTCATTTAGTGGATTGAATGTGACAAAATAGCAGCTTGATTTTCTCACTCTAGCAATGTTATTTCAATCAAATTTCTTGGACAATTAAAATCAACAGAAAATATTTCGAAAAGTAAATATTTGAATCTTATAGTACACATCTAGACGTACCATTCCAAAATGAAGGTTCTACTGATTGGGAATGATCCAAATGTGTGATAAAACTTCCAAGATGAACCCTTAAAAACACATATACACTTTAACTTACCCATTTGAGCAAAGGATTGAGCCAACATGCAGTGTGAGGTATTTATTGACAGGCCAATTCTAGCTTATAAAGATGTGCTCGGCTGCTCATATATAGCTAGTTGCCCATAGTTTCGATATGCAGATTTTCAGTCCTAGCCATTTCATTGACTTTTGTTTGGATTAATGGATTCGGATTTGTACCACAAATCCAAATCCCCTGTTCAGCTTCCTTAGCTATCCAAATATTTGAACTTTGGGTTAATCAACCAATGGAAATATATTCATATGGGTAATCCACAAACAGATTAGTGAACCCAAAATTCATGGATTTCTCAAATCCTTCCCCAACGAATGAATGCTGACCGGCCCTTGTGTCTAATGCTTGACCTAGACCATCCTTCTACCAACAAGTTTCAGGTACAGTATTGAAGATTAACGAGTTGGATTCCAACTCAAATACATGATTTGGGACTTACATTCTTGTAAGCTGGGTGTTGGTTTCGCCCCACGCATGTAAGTTTATTGCGATATTTAGGATTGTCAGAGCCAAACAATCATGTTTTTTTTTTTCTTTTTTCTTATAACAAAAGTCATGGTTGGATATTGTATCCTATCTTTGGTAATGTTATTCTTATCATTCACCAAAGAAAAATAAAAGGCATAAATTAGAGAATGTGTGAGGATTTGGCTCAGATTAGGCAACCCACCAAAGTCAAAGATTTAGCCACCAACAGCCAGTTGAAAATCTGGGGAGCTACCTGGGTAGGGTGGCTACTTCTTGGAGGCTTGCCGGTGAGCTTGTTGCTGACTTTTGTTCCCCTCTCCAGCTATAAATAGAGAGCTTGGGAGAGAGCATCATGAGCAGTGCAGTAGCAGCAGCAGTAATTGATTGGCAGCAGCTATGAGCAGCAGTAGCTTGTGTAGTAGCACTTGATTGTAGGAGAGAGTTTGTAGGGGAGAGCTTGAGAGCTTCTCCTTTGTTTTCGCAATTTGTATTTGCAATTTGTATTTGATCTCTCGTAGTGAATGCTCTACCCGTGAATGTAGGCCATTGCTGAACCACGTAAAACTTGTGTCACTTGTTCCTGTGTGCATTTGGTTTTCCCTTTGGCCTCCTGGGGCACAACAATTGGTATCAGAGCCGGCAGAGGTGATTTTTGGATTTTTGACAAGAAATGAAAGTGGTCAAAAATCAATTTTGAGCACACATGAAGGAAGTACTCGTCGAGACGACGATTCCAACGCCACCAGAATTGAAGGAAATGGAGTTCAGACAATCCCATACGAGCCGGTCAAAGTTTTTCTCTCTAGAAGTCAACGTCCACACGCCGGCAATGCGCCACACGCACCAGAAAAATGTGCCGGTCATTCCTGTTGCCCGTTTGCCCGGCCCACGACCCGCCAACCCAGACCTAACCATGACCCGCTCCGCCGACCCGTGCCACGTCATCAAGATGACGTCAACATTGACGTGGGCACCCGTGAATTGACCCTCCCCAGACCCGTTGACCTGTGAGTTGACCCAGCCCGACTCGGATCGACTTGTCTCGTGCTAACCTGGCCCAATCCATGCCCTTATTGTTAACCGTTGACTTTAACCAGAAAAAAATATTTATTTTCCTTATCCCAGGGTTTTTCAACGTTCTGGATCCATCCATACAGTTGGTTTTATCAAATTCAATATCGTTTGTTGTCTGCGCATTAACCATACATGCTAGCTTGTTTCGGCCCGATTTTTGCTGTTTTTCTTCCGCCCATTTTGGCCCACTTGCACTCCTTCCTAGCTAATTTGACCGTTCCGGACCAACCGCGCACTCTATTTGCTCATATTCAAACTCAAAGTTGGAGTATAACCTTTGAGAGCACCGAAATTGTTGATTATTAAGCTTGTTTCAAGCGTCGGTCATTGACTATGCTGGAGATAATGGCAGAATGTTCTAGGCAGACCTCGGGAGAGTCCTCAAGCAGTTTCAGTCGAAGAAGTACAATCTCCAATGCTAAGTTTGAGGTAGAGAAATTCGATAGCACGAACAACTTTGTCATGTGACAATGCGAAGTCTTGGATGTTGTAACTCAACAGGAGTTAGAAATCACTTTGGAGGAAAAACCGGAGACATGGATGAGAAGGAGTGGACGAAGATTAATTGTCAAGCTTGTGGCACAATCAAACTTTGTCTTGCAAAAGACCAGAAATATTTTTTTCATGAGGGAAACTTCTGCAAAAGAGTTATGGCAGAAGTTAGAAAATCAGTTTATGACCAAGAGCCCTGAAAATAGGCTCTTCTTGAAAAGGAAATTGTTTTGGTTCCAGTACAAACAGGGAACCTCAATAATGGAGCACTGGAACGCCTACAACAAAATTCTTGCTGATTTGAGAAATCTAGACGAGCAAATTAAAGATGAAGATAGCGCCTTAACTCTATTGAACTCGCTTCATCACAACCTTGTTGCACGGGAAAGATGGAATTAAGTTTGAAGATGTCTCCAACGCCCTAATGAATAGTGAGTTCCGAAAGCAGGATTAGGACATCCACAAGGACTCAGCATCACAGGCCCTGACGACCAGGGGCAGGACACGTGGGAGATTGAAAAAGATGAATGTGCCTATTGCAAAAAGAAGGGACACTGGAAGAAGAATCGTACTGAATTGAAGAAGTCTGAACAAGAAGACTCGAAAGCACAAAAGGACAAGGCACTAGCTGCTCGTATTGATGATGATGATACAGATTTGGCGTTATCTGTATCTCCATTCTAACGAATGGATTATTGATTCTGGTTTCTCACTTGTGTCCCCACAGGGACTTGTTTTCTAGCTTCGAAAAAATCATATTGATGTTTGGAATGTATCGAACTAGGAGGTGAAGTTTGAAAGTCGTACACGGTGCACTTGTGAAGGGTACTCGACGGGGTAACCTTTTGAACTGGAGTATAGTTACAGGTATAATTGATACTTCCATACTTTGGCACATGCGCATGCGCTTAGGGCATGCTGGAGCAAGCTTTGCAAGGATTGATCAGGCAAGGTCTTTTGACGCTTTGTGTTGTGGGCAAGCAGACTCGAGTAAAATTTGGTACTATTATTGTTTTGGTTTCCATCTCTTGAAAGCAACTGGTGGTTTGTCATTGTTATTGGTGATTTTTTCCAGAAGATTTTGGGGTAATTGAAGGGTACCATTGATGTTTGTTAGAAATGACAAACTTGTCCCGAATTTGGATGCCGACTATGCTTGTGATTTGGGTGACTTTGTCTACCACAGATTGAGGCAAAGTACATGGATTTGTCTACTACAGATAGAGGCAATTTGGTTGCACCAGGCATATTGATGTTAAGTTTCACTTTGTTCGGGAAATCTTGAATAATTGTGAATCTTCGCCCAAGGTGGAGATTTATGAAGATTAGGCAATCCACCAAAGTCAAAAATTGAGCCACCAACAGCCAGCTGAAAATCTGGGGAGCTACCTGGGTAGGGTGACTACTTGTTGGTGGCTTGCCGGTGGGCTTGTTGCTGACTTCGGTTCCCCTCTCCACCTATAAATAGAGAGCTTGGGAGAGAGGATCATGAACAGTACAGCAGCTAGTAGCAGCAGCAACTGATTAGCAGCAGCTGGTAGCAGCAGTAGCTTGTGTAGTAGCACTTGATTGTGTGAGAGAGTTTGTGTGAGAGAGTTTGTAGGAGAGAGCTTGAGAGCTTCTCCTTTGTATTTGCAATTTGTATTTGATCTCTCATAGTGAATGCTCTGCCCGTGGATGTAGGTCATTGCCAAACCACATAAAACTTGTGTCTCTTGTTCCTGTGTGCATTTCGTGTTCCCTCTAGCCCCCTAGGGCACAACAGAATGCTTTGAGGACATATAGAGCCCCATATCCTTCTTTGCAGATGCAGACCAACCCTCTTGATCATTTCTCAAATGCTCGAACCTATTTTTATCTGAAATTTGCTCCAGATATTTCTTTCAGAAGAGCAAGAGAAAAGCCCATGTAATCATTGCAGTTAGACACCCAAGATCATCGTAGGACTAAAAATGGAGACCAGCATTGCTCACTATTTATAAAAGTTAACTATTACGCACATAAGTATGGTAGCACAAGTTAGGAGTCAAATTAATATTGGATTGTTAATGTATATATACTATTTACTATTTACTATTTACCATCTAGTGTATAGATATACCGTATATTGTCCATTGCCTATATAAGGCTCCTTTGTACATTGAAACATTAACACAATCAATACAAAGTTTTATACTTTTCTCTCAACATGGTATCAGAGCCGAATACCTAGGAAACCTCGCCCACCGAACCTTGCCTACCACCACCACAGTGCCCCGCCGCCGAACCCTGTCGTCGGAACCTCAAATCCGCCGGAAAACCGTACCGTCCGAATCTCAAACCTATCCAAGTCAAAAATCTCGATCTTCCAGTAACCAAAATCAGCCAACCTACCACTCAAAATACTTGTTTTTGTCCGATCTTCAAAACCCCACCGGAAACACCCAAAAATACCTCTGGACACGCTCTCACGCGCCACCTCCATCGACTGCGCTTCAGATCTACTCTCAGCGGCCGGTTCATGAGCTCGCTTCACGCGCCCCGCCTAATCACCGTGTTGATGACGTCAGATGACGTCAGCCCTACCCGCCACGTCACCGAACCGACCCAGATCTGACCCGACCCAGATCCGACCCTGACCAAGCAAGCCACGTCAGCATCCGTGCCACGTCAGCAACCCGACCAGACCCAGTTTTGACCCGGCCCATATCCTACCCGTTGACCCGACATAATATCCGACCCGTTGACCCGACCCGGTCAACCCGTTGACCGTTGACCGCCACGTCATCAACTGTTGCCACATCAGCCCTTCACTGCCACGTCACCAAGTTGACCAAGCCGCTGCCACATCAGCCTGCCACGTGTCATCACTCAGTGTTGCCACGTGTCATCACTCAGTGTTGCCACGTGTCAGCGCCTCATTCTGCCACGTGTCAGCACCCCTTGTGCCGCGTGTTAGCCCGGAAGTCCCCTTTCCCACTAATTTCAACGTCCTGAATCCGTTTTTGGGCTCCGTTTTAAGAGAATCTGCTTCTACACTGCACTTTTCAGCCTGTTCAGCCGCTTTTCGAGCCGGATCGCCATTTTTCAAACACAGTCCTTCTTACAGTTTTTCGGCCTCCTGATTCCATTTTTGGACTCCATTTTTCGAGATACTGCTTCTATAGCTGAGTTTTGAGCATCATGGCCACCTCCAGGTACCCTGTGCATGCTTCTTATTCTGCCACTGCCACTGCCTTGCCACAGAGACTTTCTCTGCTCGAGATCCTCATTCACCTATTACCATTGCTGATCTTGAATCTTTTCTCAATAAGGTTGTCTCATATTCTGGTACTTCCTTCTCTCTTGCTCTCTCTGCTACTACGACAGGTAACTCCTCTTGGTTCTTTGATTCTGCATGTAGCAATCATATGACCTCTGATCCTACTATTTTCTCTACTTAACATTCTTCTTCTCATATTCCACCCATTCATACTGCCGATAGTTCCCACATGCAAGTAAACCATACAGGACAAGTTTCTCACTCTCATATATCTCTTTCTGATACATATCTCATACCCAAACTCACTCTTAATCTTATTTCTGTTGATCAACTTTGTGACATGGTGTAACACCCCACACAGGGTAACCCCTATGCGGAAAATAATACAATACCATAAAACATCTAACACTCATCTTTGGATAATTCCAATACAAATTTAAGAGTTTTATAAAATACATAAAGTGCGGAAAATACTACATTCCAAAATATAAAGACAACAAAGAGTACTAGTATATCATGTGAGTACAGTCCCGTAATGTACTCAAATTATTCTCAAACTCTAAATGAGTATTTACAGAGAGTAACACTGTCAGATCCATCCTCATAACTTCCCAATTTTCTCTTCCAAGTTACTGACTTGATCCTGTGGGGGGGGAAAAAATAAACGGGGTGAGCAAAAACCACTATTGCTCAGTAAGGTTCGTAAACCTCAAATATTACATGATGCTTTTAAAAGAAACATCAGGATTTTTAAATCCATCAATAAATCTCATCATCAATTAAACATCACATATAATATCCTTATTCATTGATATATTGCAGGATATATTCATCTCATTTTTATAAAAATAATCATGCTTTATGCATATGACAGATATACAATGCAATGCTCATGCAATTTTGTCTGCCATCTTCTCTGTCCTGTCTTTCTTACCAAACGGATATCAGTACTCAAATAGCAACCTTATTTTTAGGATTTACCATTTCATCATAACAGATGGCTACCTTATTTTTAAGGTACTCAACCATCTTACCACAACAGCATCCCCGCCTTTTTAGGATGTATATCACCCAGTCCCCGCCTTTTTAGGACCTACCGCAATTGTCACTCATTGACAAGAGGGTTTACGTACTGTTTTTAGCAAGGGTGATATATTAGTGCACTAACTGTTTCCTAGGATCTTTTGTCCTATCGGTGGTATCTCAACTCCACAGTTACAAAAATAAGCATAAATGCATATGATTTTCTATGCAATATATTTCACATGTAACTGTGTCTCATGCCAGATGCAATTATTTCATGCAATACATATGGCATACATCTTATATCAATACTTTATGTATTACATTTCATGCATACATTTCATAGTATATCTGCTCATATATTTCATTTCAACAGTTATATCAATGATATACATATGAATCAACTTGAGCCACTACCTGTAACTGTGCCTTTGTAATTCTCCATACTTCTCCAAATAACAATATTTCTCGTTTTGCTTGTATGCACAACATACATACCCATACACGTATGTCTACTTAACAAGCTCACGGTTTTATTTTCACAAATACATTGTTACTAGGAGATGTAAGGAATTTACTTAAAAGTCCAGTCACTTTCTTTCCAATACAACCACGTTGCCATATGCCAATTTATTTTGCAATTAGTATGGCAAATATCACATGCATATATTTTATGCATCATAAATAACATGCGCCATATACATTATGTTATTCATAATAAACAATAATAGCATGTTATAATCTTTATTATTATCTTATACTTGATTTTAAAAGAATCAAGATAATCACATCACCATTCGTAATATATATCATTACTGAATATAGGTCAACACAGTTCCCTAAGCAATATATTCATTCTCAGGGGTTTACCTTAAGTCCACAGTATCCATTTTTTTCCAGATATCTCAACTAATTTGTATAAATACCCTTAGGTATCTAAAGAAATACTTCAATTCAATATTATCACTCAATTGAATTATCAACATCATTGACATATATATAATATTTATATATATCCCATAAAATAAAACCATTTTCCTGTCAATATTATTCATAAATTCGAAATGCTTCAAGGAAAAAGTATTTTCCTATGCTAAAATATTATTTAGCATCTCAAAACAAAAAGCTGGAAATATATATATTTGTTCAACCCAGCAATAGTATTTGAATTTTTAAAAATTCATCTCTTGGAATAAAAATGTGAAATTTTACAGGTAGAAACTAGATTCACGTATGAATACCTCCAGAAATTTTCAAGATTTTAGGATGAGTGGAACATCATCCAATTATAAATTCAAGTGGATACACAAAAACAGTGTGATTACCTGCTGTGTAACAGCCATTTCTAAAATCAGAGAAAAATAGTAAATCACATCATTTCTTCATAAAATTTTTATTGAAAACAAATTTAGAAGTTAGGAAACTATTCCAACAAACCTTGCTCAAAAACGATTTTTCTACATTTAATTAGAATTTCTATACTAAAACTGTTATGAATTGAAATTTGAAAAATTCAACGTATATGAACTTTAATTTTTTCAACCTCAAGCCAAATTCATTTTTGCATGAATTTATCAAACAAGATTTCTACTTCTAAAGAAGACAAGAAATCATTATTTTCTTTCAAACTCAACATGAAATATATCAGATAGTAGAACCCTACCTTGGTTGTGTGTGTTGAACTTCAAGTGCTTACTCCTTGCCAACTCAAAGAGTACTTCTCACTCTTTTCTTTCTCTTTCTTTCTCTAAATTTTTTTTTTCTTCTCTACTACTTGTGTATTCATTAGCATTTGAAATGTGGTATTTATAGAGAAATGGTTCATCCTCCATTCTCAAATTTATCTACCACTCTTACATTCATCCATCATTCTCATCTTCCATTCTCAAATTTATCCACCATTCTCACATTCATCCATCATTCTCATCTTCCATTCTCAAATTTATCTACCACTCTCAAATTTAGCTACCACTCTTAGATTCATCCACCACTCTCATCTTCCATTCTCAAATTTATCTACCACTCTCAAATTTAGCTACCACTCTTAGATTCATCCACCACTCTTTCATTCATCCACCATTCATATATACCCACCATTCACATTTTAGATGTCACCCAAGGGTGTACATAATTTCTCATGCACCCTTCTTAATTGATGACCACATGGCACATTTCATTGCCCAATGGCAAAATGCCAAGTGTATATTTAAAATATAATAACAACAATCACATATA
>JAESVK010053081.1:0-17181 GCA_017140935.1 Hamamelis virginiana | reverse complement strand
GCTTGACTCGAAGCTCTCACTTTGCATGCAAAAAGCATGCAAAGTGAGAGCTTCGAGTCAAGCCTTGGAAGTCTTCAAAGGTCATGGGACTTATAGGACATACTTCTAAGTGTGTCTAGATGCCACATATCAAATTTCAAAGCTAAATGTCAAGTGGTTTGGGAGATATGGGCAAATGAAGCCATGAAGTGCAAAAAGCGACCAATCTAGACATTTTGGAAAAACTGTTTCTCTCCTGATTGAATTAGACAATGAGACCACAATGGTTGGAAGGAAGACTTCTCAAACTTCTCGTGCATATAAAGAACGTCCAAATCCGACTCCGGACGAGAGAGTTATGAGCATTTGAAGTCGGAGCATTATTTTGGCTTGGAAGTGAGTTTTGCTGTTGAAGAAACTATTACCGGTAATGGAAATTTCATTACCGGTAATAGATGGAAGATTGAAGGGCAGTGCAGTTTATTACCGGTAATGGATTTTTCATTACCGGTAATAGAATTCCGCGAATTTTGAAAATGTTTTGTAAATTGTTTCTTTTTGCAAGGGCTTTTTAGGGCTTTTATCCCTCATGTCTTGTAACCCTAGAGGGGGTATTTAAGCATCATTTTGCAGCTCTCCCTCACTCTCCACTTATTTAATCTCTAGTTCTCTTAGGTTAGGTTAGGATTAGCTTAGTTAGAGTAGAATTTCTGCATTTTCTTAGTTCATTTCACTTGTAAGCTTTAGTTTAGGTTATTTAATCTTTCTTTTTGGTTGTTAAACTTTGTATTTTCATTCTCAATTAATAGAATAGCATTTATTTCAAGTTTCTTGCATTTATTTCTTTGGATGGCTAGCTAAACACCTCAAAGGTGGGTTCTATAGTGGATTTCCTCTCCAAACCCTAGGTAAATGGTGTTTTCTCATGTCAAAAGCTTTCAATGTTTATAGAATGTTGTTTATATGCTCTCTAATCCTTAGAAACCTTGTAGTTTCATATTCATGATCATTGTATGACTTGTTATGTTTGGTTATTGAGCACATATGCATATTACATGTTTGTAAAAATGCTTCATCTTTTGAACCCTTGTAATATCATATTCATGACCATTGCATGACTTGTTATAATTGGTTATTGAGCACATATGCATGCTACATGTTTGTGAAAATGCCAATGAGAGTATTGAACTTCATTTTATCAATTGTTTCACTTTATTTGAGCCTCCATTGTTAAATCTTCCAATCAAGACCATAGAGTAAATGATTCTTGATTGAGTTTATGTTTGAGAAATCATATATCAAAGGTTGGAAGGAATGAACCCATAGGACCCATCTTCTTTTCTTAATTAGTTTTCATTTGCAATTTGCCATCAATTTGGCACAAACAACTCTCAACAATCAAAACCCCCATATTTTACACTTTCTTTTACATTTTTTTGATTTGCAACACATAAGGATCATTTAGACCTGTTCCACTCCCTGTGGATATGACCTAGGGACTCCCTAGAATTTATTGCTTGACGACCGGTGGATTTATATGCTTGGGAATCTATTGTGCACACATCATTTTCAAGTTCAAGCATGTCAAAAATGAAAACCTTCATAAACATCATTTCGGTATATGACCAACTAAGAAATTGAAATATTATATATAAAGATGATTAAAAAAATATATTAGTGTCTCCAAAAATACTTTAGTGAAAATTAATAGTCAAAATTGTTAGTGTTTATAGAAATACTTTAGTGAAAATTAAATAAAAATCAACATATGATACTTAAAATGTAATTAAAAATCAATAATGCAAACTATTTAATTTTACATATCTCGTGACCATGTTTTGTGCATGTAACACCTATTACATTTAAAAAAGGTAAAAATTGATAAATATCATTTCGGTACATGACCAACGAAGAAATTGAAATATTATAAAAAAAATTAAAAAGTATATTAGTGTTTCCATGAATACTTTAGTGAAAATTAATTGTCAAAATTATTAGTGCTTTCTAATTAATTGTGAAAATTTCATGTAACACCAATTGCACTTTAAAAAAAAAAAACAAATAGATAAATATAATTTTGGGATAGGATTTATTAAACAATATTAAACTTTAATAAATTGAAATGTTATAAACAAAATTTTCAAACTATATTAGTGTTTCAAGAAAAAAATGATTTAGTTAAAAAAAAAATCCTCATTTTGATGGGCAATGTAGAAACCCTCTAAAGCCTTTCAAAGTGTATGAATGAAGGGAGAAATATAATTTCCTCACTTTAATAGATTCAAGAGGAAGCAACACGCTGAGATTAGGATATTGTCTCCTTCTGTCCCGCTCAATCTCTCAACACATGATCATCTTAGATCATCACCATTAGCATTGTTATAATTATTTTGCGGAGTAGCTAATAAATTTTGAGAGTAACATCATCACAAATAACTAATCTAATATATTATAAGAGAATATATTAGACTTGATTGTGAGAATATTTTGGGATAGTGTCCGTATCCGGAATATTGATCATCATAAAGGCTTAACATGACGAAAAAAAAAAAAGAGTTTGAGAGGGATAGAAACATCACTTAAATAAGAAATTAAAACAAATAATCCAAAATGAACAACTTTTAAGGGAAAATTCTAAATCATATAGAGATGGGAAGGAAATGGAGTCTTGCTTTTGTGCATTGAAGATTTATTTTGCTCTCCTTCTTCTTGATCTTTAACGTCTCCTTTATGATAAGTCCAACAAATAATTATTATTCGTGATCTCCTTTTGATGCCTGAAAATACAGATGCATTTAGAATTGATATCAATCATCAAAGAAGGGATGTTTGGAAAATATTTCAAACAAATATGAATGATAGTGTGTTCCCGGTGTAAAGCGAGGGTCTCGAGACCTTTGGTGTAAGGTCTGAATGCGCGGACGTGCCAGGGCTCAAGAGCCCAAAGACCGTGTGAACACGACCTCTAGCACCTTCTGGGCCTAGAATCTAAGAAAGATCTTAGATGCCTAGTTGGTCACTTTGGAATTAGAATTAGAATTAAAATTAAAATCAGGCGATTGACGAGAATCAGAGGTTAATCCTCTTGGGTTCTAGTGTTAAAAATCTAAAAGACTTAAAATAATGACTTAAAAGAAGAATACAACTTAGAAATAAGAAATTTCCATTGACTATATTGAAATCGACTAAGATTGAAATACAAAAGATTGAAATACAAAAGAAATACTAACAGTACTTAGACTAACAAAACAAGAAATAAATTCCATTGAAATAAAGATTAAACTATGAATTTAGGAATTAGATCTATAAATATAAAACTGACCGAACAACTGATGTGCTATGAATTACTGCTACCGGAGAAATTAAAGAACTGCTGCTACTGTAAATAATGAACTGCTACGAAGAAGAACGCTGCTACTGTAGAATTAAATCACTTAGACTAATAATGAAAAGAAGTTTGCCATGGGCTTTTGGATTGACGTTGTGTGTCTTGCCCACTGCTGCTGGTCTGTTTAAATAGACGTCTAGGCTATTAACCGCTGAAGCCCACTCTTTCATTTCCTTAACTAATGCGCCATGATCCCACTTCTATCGTAACTGCCCAGATCACGTTTCTTCAGCCCACGTTCAGCTACAATATGCCCCTTTTATAATTGCTTCCAGCTTTGCCATGTGTCAACTCTTTGCTGGACTGTTTTAACCTCTAATTAGAACTCCCCATTACACTCTCAACTTACTACTCCATCTTTCATGCCAAGCTGCCACGTGTTCTCCTTTAATTGCTATATATCAATCTTTCCAGCTTCTAAAAGCTTCTTTCAGCCTAGCATGTGGCATCACCCCATTCACTCTTGTATGCCTACGTGGCAATATTTTAATAATGCCCACGTGGCATTTTTTTATGGTAAACACTTTGCCCCCCGTTTGATGCTTAATTTGAAAAATTACGCTTCAAATTTGATCTTTAAGACCTATGAGATCTCTAACTAAATCATAATCTCACCTTCGTAATCTGGTTTATCCCCTTAAATGCGCGTTTCAAAATTTAAATCGACAAGACTGCTTTTAATACTTTCACCTTGAAAACATGCGTCTGTTCTGATCTTTTTGTCACATCAACCTTTCCACCTCCAGTTCTCTCTTCTTACTTTTTCCTTTTGTTTTCCTTAGTCTTCACTGTTCTTCACCTTCGCCATGTCTAACCCTAAAGCAACTCCTTCATCTTCAAACCCCTCTTCTCCGGATACTCAACAGTTTATTGACGACCTCCGAGACCAGGTTCAACCTCAGATTTCCGAGAAGGTGATAAGTTCCAACTCTATTGGTCCCATTTTCTCGAGTCCTATGATCCCTAAGGTAATCAAACTTTATTTTCCTTTTTATCCCAAAGAATCTTTAGCTCTTGAATCACCTGGTTTGTGTTGGGATGAATGGGCGAAGAAGCCCTTTAGGAGTTGGCCTTCTTCAATATCATGTACTTCAAAATTTACCTCCTTGGTTTTGATAGAAGGTAATGCTTTCTTTTCTACCACCACGTTTCTTTTTGTTTGACCTCCAGAGAGTTTAAGACCTGAAGCTAGCTGTGCTAACTCATTTGCATCTTCATTTTATTCTCTTGGTTTGTGTATCAAAACCACATCATCAAAAGAGTCAAGTAATTGGGATGCAATAGAAAAGTAAGGTAATAAGGCCCAACTATTACATTTGAACTTGCCAGCTAATTGATTCAAGATAAATTGTGAATCTCCACTGACTTCTATTGTTTTCACACCCATCTCATGCAATATCTCAAGGCCTATAATTAAGGCCTCATATTCAGCTTGATTATTACTACATTTAAAATCAAATTGATATGCATGTTCATATTTAAAACCATTTGGAGATGTAATAACTATGCCAGCCCCGGACTTTCTTTCAATCCTTGATCCACCAAATTCTAATCTCTATGCCACATGTTCTATCATTCCCAAATCTACTTCCACTTCCTTTACGACATCATCTGGGTGGTCTGCTAAAAAATCAGTAAGGACCTAACCTTTAACTGCTTTTTGTGGCATGTATTTTATCGCATAACCTAATATAGCAAATGCCCATCTTCCAATCCTACTTCTAGAAATAGGTCTTGATAGCATATACTTTACTAAATCGGTTTTGGATATAACGTACACAGTATTTGACATAAAGTAATGTTTAAGTTTATCCGCAGTGTAAAACAAACAAAGACAGGCCTTTTATATTGGAGTATATATTTGCTCAGTACATGTAAAGGTCTTACTTAAATAATAAATGGCATGCTCATGGCCTTGTTCATTTACTTGTGCTAACATTGCACCTAGAGACCTTTCTGCAGTTGACAAATAAAGCCTCAAACTCTTATGTAGTACAGGTGGAATTAAAACTGGAGGCTTTGTAAGATACTCCTTAATTTGATCGAAAGCCTTATGATGCTCGGCCTCCCATTTAAACTCCTCGCAGGCCTTGAGCTTTAACAAAGGTGAGAAAATAGAAGTTCTCCCTGAAAGATTAGATATAAACCGACACAAAAAATTAATTTGACCCATGAACTTCTGTAATTCATTTTTATCAATAGGTGGTTTAACCTCGCTAATGGCCTTTGACTTATTTTTATCCACCTCTATGCCTTTTTGGTGAACTAGAAACCAAGAAAGTTTCCAGCTCTAACTCCAAAGGCTCATTTTGCTGGATTCATTTTCAGTTTATACTTTCTCATTCTTTCGAAGGCCATTTTAAGATCTTTCAAATGATCAAGGTTTTTTTTCGATTTAACTACTATATCATCAATATAGACCTTGACGGATTTTCCTATTAAATCATGAAAGATCACATTCATTGCTTGCTGATATGTAGCTCCAGCATTAATAAGGTCAAATGACATTTTTACCCATGCATACATTCTTATGGCTCCAGGACATCTAAAGGTCGTTTTATGAACGTCCTCTTCACTTAAGAAGATCTGATTGTAGCCAGAATGGCCGTCCATAAAAGATAAGATCTTATGGCCGGCTGTTCTATCTACTAATAGATCGGCTACAGGCATAGGATATTCATCCTTAGGGTTTCAAGATTCAAATTTCTAAAATCTATACATACCCTAAGTTTGCCATTTTTCTTAAATTCTGGTACAATATTTGAAACTCATTCAGCGTACCTTATTGGTTTGATGAAACCAGCTTTCAACAGCCTCTCTATCTCCTCCTTGATCTTCAAGGTCACTTCCAAGGTCATCCTCCTTGGTGGTTGTTTGAAAGGCTTGAATCCAGGCTTTGTTGGCAAACGATGCTCCACCAATTTTCTGTCTAGGCCTGGCTTTTCGTGATAATCCCAAGCAAAACAATCTTGGAATTCTTTAAGAAGCTTGATGATCTCTTTCTTAGTGTCTTTCTCTAAAAGGCCTCTTACAAAAGTTGGCCTTTTATTCTGTTCATCCCCCATATTAACTTCCTCTAGTGGATCTTGAACCTCTGCTCTAAGGTATTATTGTTGTGCAGGTTCCACTTCAAGATCTTTCAACCCAAAACTGTATTCTTCTATGACCTCATCATCTTCTTCCAGTATACATTCAGCCTCTGATATTTCGCAAAGTCTTTCCTCATTGTTGTACACCAACATTTTATTGAAAAGGTCTCGAACCAAACCTTTTCGTTGATCTTCAAAAGGTCTGCAATTCATGGGATCTCTTCTATTCTGCAGCTAGACAACGGCTGGTCAAGTAAAATCGCCCCAGGCCTTGTTGTCTCTTGGATTACCCTTTCCACTGCCCTTTTTGAGAAAATGTCAGTTGCTGTGGTCATTTCTTTGGGCTTTCCTTCTTTATCAGTACCTATGAATTTGATTGGACCTACGTCTCCTCTATATAGATGAGCTTCTGCCGCATTGGAACCTGCAATAAAAGGTCTCTGGTCTGCCCATACCACTTCTACTTTGTTGTCGTTCCATAAGATCAAGAACTGATGTAACGATAAGGGAACGCACCAATTGGAATGAATCCAATCTCTGCCAAGAAGTGCATTATAGGATGTCGTTGAATCTACCACGAAAAAAGCAGACAAGCACTCCCTGTTCCCAACTGCTAAGACCACTGGGAGAACGCCCTTGGTCTTTGTAACTCTCCCAGAAAAATTTGCAACTGTTACGTCTGTGGGGATAAGGTCTGATTCCGTTTTGCCAAGTTTCTTCAAACTAGCACTTGGAAGAATGTTGACCGCTACTCCGTTGTCGACCAAAACTCTTTGCATAGGCCTTCCATCCATATGAACATTAATGAAAAGAGGCCTTAGGTGTTGAGTCATCTTCTCTGATGATTTTTCGAACACTATATTCTCTTACTTTTCTATTTCACCATCTTCGTTGACCATCTCCACCTCTTCAATGACCACTGAAGTACCCTTTGGCCTATCTTCCTCTTTCTCAATTTCAATGGGTTCCTCATCTTCTCTTGCTTGAAAGATTAATGGCAAAGTAAATGCCATGCTGCAACCCATTACTGGTGGAAGGCTTCCAAAGTGTAAAAGGAAATTGTCTTCATCACTGTCTAGCTTTGGACTTGTGTCATCCTCATCGTTCTCTACCATAAGATCTTCTTCATCTTTAGGTTGTCTGACTATCTCACTTAATTGTTTGGAAAGACCTTGATCTTTATTGGATTTTAAACCAAAAGACCTGTCTTCTATCTCTTCAAGTGCTGAAACGATCACTTTTCCTTCTTTCGTAATGGTTCTAACTTCCATTTTGATCTTATTGTCTTTTGAGACTTCTCGAACTCTCCTATGGTCTCCTTCAACAATTATAGTTAGATTTTTATGTACCTCGGTTGTTCCAGAATTGGGAGTTGTTTGGAAAGACCTTCTGTATTCTGCCCTTCTTCTTTGAAATCTCATCTTCTGAGTCCTGGTAAAAGGGCTTGGGATGCTCCAATCTGGTCCATACTCCTTCTTTAGTTAAAGGAGGTCTGATCATTCTTGAACTTTGATTGGTAACAGCTTCCTGAGGCCTCTGTAATGGAACCTTCGGCACCCATCTCTTCTGGATACGAGGAAAGTCATGGTGCCTTTGAGTTCTCTGAAAGTGATAAAGCCTCATGAAAGGCCTTGGACGAATTTCCAGGTTCAAAGAATTATGGCAGTTGCAACAAATCTGAGGTCTGGCGGGTTTTGGAATGAAGGGAACTCTTGGATGTTGGAAACCCCAAGGTCTTTCATTCCTAAACCAACGTTGCTAGGAATGTGGAAAGTTTCTTTGATGGTGATTTTGCACTTGATTCCTCGATTAAGATCTTAAGTCAGTTGAAGCTACGGCAATCTCAGCTACTGGGAATGGATCAGTATCTACTGCCATGGCTTCTTTGTCCTTTTCTAGGAATCTCAAAAGACCTTTGTCAATGCAATCCTGTATTACATGTCGGAAAAGAACACAAGTGTTAGTATCATGAGACCTTGTTGCATGCAATTTACAGAAATCACCGGTTTCACGACCAGGAAGTTTATGGCCATCTAAAAGCCTGATAAATTTTCCGGTCAATAAATGATCAAATATCTCAGATGCTTTTGATAGATCAAATGAAAATTTTCTTTTAAGATCCATGAGATTTTTCCTAACCTTCGAGTTATGAGGGCCTCCATATCTTTCTTTTTTAAGGCCTGGCAAATAAAAGGCTTCCTAGCTATAACTTCAGCCAGGTCTACTTCAAAATTCGGGTCATGGTAATATGTCCCAAACGAGGAGGCTTTTCTCTGATCTTCTTCCCTTAAAAGCCTCTCATATCTAGACGCTCTAGCATATAACTCAAAAAGGTCTTCAAAGTCCATGCCTTCGAATTTCTTTCGCAATTCTAATTCAAGGCCGTTTTGAGCGAGTTTGACAAACTCTTGCTCGGGTAAGAAAACAATACATCTATTTCTGGCCTTTTTAAACCTAGATATATATTGTTCTGCACTTTCACTTGATAATTGTCTAAACTTAGACAAATCGGCCATTGTTATTTCGGGTTCAGATCTATAGAATTGCATATGAAAATGCTCTTCCATTTGTCTCCAATTTAGAATCGAATTTGGAGGAAGACTTATATACCAAGTAAAGGCCGTTCCAGTCAAAGAATTGCCAAAAAGTCTCAATTTTAGGTTGTCATTGGCCGAGACCTCACAACATTGTATGGTAAAACGGCCAATGTGTTTGGACTGACCACCCTCTCCTGAAAACAATGTGAATTCAGGTACCTTATAACCTCTAGGAAAGTCATTGCACTGATCTATCCATTCGGGATATGGCTTTCTGTATAAAGGTCTTACAATTCTTCTCTGATTGCCTGCAGCGAGACATTCTTGGACTATGTTAACAATATCATTACGGTCTAGTGTATTACCCCTATTAATATTTTCAAAAGGTCTTTCAGAGGCAAATGTCAAATTTTGAAAAACCTCGTAAGGTCTTCCACCAGTAATGCTATTAAACGTACGCCCATTTTGCCCCCGGGTATTTGATTCGTAAAGTCATTCATGTTAGTGAATCTAGGTCTAAAGTCATCATCAGCCAAAGTATTCAGACCTTGATTTCCTCTAATGTTTTGCCCCCCGAGCGTATTAGTAAACAAAGGTTGCTTACCAATACTTTTTGATCCACAATCAGGCCCAAGATTAGGCCTTCTGGTTGCAGTTTGTGATCCCTCAAAGTTTGAGCGATCAGGTTGGCCATTTCTCAAAGGAGGTGGAATATATGGCCTTTCATCCTCTACAGGATTGATCGTTGGTGGGATAGGAATATGTGATGAAGCAAGTTTAAGACCTTAGTTGCTTGACTCACCTTTGTCTGTCACATTCGCTCCTGATTCTAAGGCCTTTTCTGTTGAAACATGAATTCTAAAGGCCTCTTGATCATTTGATCCACAAGGTTGGTTATTATCCCCAATTGATTTTTTCATAAAACTTGTCAAGGTCTCAAAGAATTCTTTTTGTTGTTTAGATAGACCTTCATTCAACTTCTCAAACTGTAGTGACAAGACTTCGGTCATATGGTTAGGTATGTCCAGAATGGCCTTGTACATATCATTTTGACTCACTTCTAACATAGAATTTTCCTCATCTTGGGAGCCATCTGATGATGTCCCACGACTTTCAATTGGATTAGTTATTGATCTTGTAACAGGTCTATTAGGCATTTAACACTTGGGTCCCACCGGGCGTGCCAAAAAGGTGTTCCCAGTGTAAAACGACGGTCTCGAGACCTTTGGTGTAAGGTCTAAATGCGCGGGCGTGCCAGGGCTCAAGAGCCGAGTCCGAAGAATTTAATCAAAGTGATTTTAAGTTGCTAGTCGACTAACCCCTCTGTTACTAGTCGACTGACAAACCCAGATTTCAAAACATCTTATTTTTGACTCTCTAGTCGACTAATCAAGCTGTCCTAGTCGACTAACCGACTCCGGATTTATTTTGTAAATGCATTTTAAAGGCTCTAGTCGACTAATCCTTGTGTGCTAGTCGACTAATGATGCTCTACAAATCATAACGGCTAGTTTTTACAACCCAAATGACTATATTATTCATCCCAACAGCCATATGATCATGAGAGCCTTTAAATACCATTTACATAAGTCTTGGATAAGTTAGTTATTCTCTTCAAGTTCTTTGAAACACTCTCTATTCAAATCAATCTTGTTTATCAATTGTTTGAGTGATTCAAGCTCTTCAATAATCCTTCTCTCTAAGCCAATACTAGTTCTTAATCTTGAGAGATATTAGTTTGAGCTCATTATTGTATTTATCCACTCTTGAAGGAGTTCACATTTGTATTATCTTATTCATTATTGAATCTTGTGAGATTGTAAGGGTTGTGAGAAAACCCTTGTGGGTGAGTCGTCTTCCACCTTTGAAAGAAGACAAGTTGTAAAGGTTTCTCCACCTTGAAGGAGTGATTCTTAGTGGATTGTGAAATCCTCAAGACGGGGCTCTTGAGGCGTGGATGTAGACGGAGATCGAACCACGTTAAAATTCTTGTGTTTGATTCTCTTTCTCTCTATCTCTTGCATTTAAATTTATTTACTTGCCTATTAAATTGTTTACTTGTGATTCATATTATATTACTCATTTGTCTTCATTTTAACCTATTTGAACTTAATTTTTAAATTGGGTTTTATTCCATAAAGTTTGCTATACTCTATTCACCCCCCTCTAAAGTATATTTTCTGGGCAACAACATAAGTTTATTTATTTTCTCTATCATGGAATTTAATTCAAGTAGTTCAAGTCCAAGCACTGTAAGTATCTCTATTTACTTTTCACTTTTAGTTAATTTGATTTCTATCAATGCAATGTCTCATTTCTAATTTACTCAAGTTATTTCAATTTATTAATTTTAGTCTTTAGACCTTTTCTGCTCATTTAATAACCTCAGTTCCTTATCAATCGCTTGACTCAATTTAAAAGTGACCGAATTTATAACGCCCCAACCTAACATTCATACCGACCCTTCTGGATAGGTCGATATGTGTCAAGATAGATGTACAATCTGTTCTGCTCATTTGTATTTCCTTACGAGATATAAGAAATATGAATATATAATCAACAATATGAAATGTCATGCTCATACAAATGTCCCAAACGTCTTATATATATATATATATATATATATATATATATATTAATAATAAATCAAATATATAATAATGCCAACATTCCTGGCAAGTAAAGACTAGGCCACAACAGTGACAATTCTAAATAATCAAGGAAATATGTATAATAAACATCTCATAATCATGTGAGTCCCAATGCAGAATCTACCATGTAGCTATCCAACAACCCTCGAACAAAGGCTTGTTCTAAGCCAAGTATGCAATCCCAAGCCAACCTGTAATCTGCTGCATAAAAAGCAGGGATAAGCCTCGAATTACTTAGTAGGAATAAGGTAACCTCTACCAATAACAATAATACAGTGATACATGTGATATTTTAAAATAAATAGGATTTCCATCACAATTATAAACCAGTAAATATAGCAGTTATAAACTTGTGTGGTCTTTCAGTGAAAAACATATATCAAGCAGCTCCAAGAGTCAAAAGATCCATATCAAGTATCTCATCATATCAAACCGATAGTACATGCTTTACATATCATCCATGTCCATCGAAACCAGGCTCGCAAACGTATTACAAGTTACTGGTTCTTAGCTAACAAGCCACCGGTACCAGCGTAATCAAAACCAACCACTACAGGGTCTGACTTCTCGAGGATACCGACTGTTACCATGCACAGTCAACTGTCAAGCCACTATGGGGCTATAAACTTCAGGTCCGCACTAAGGCTCTATCCAGGACCATATCCAGCCAGAACCGTAATACAAATCGAGCCAGAACCGTATCCAAAACATTGTTCCATAAACCTTTCTCAAAGAACATCCATTTCCAATTTCCAAAACATTTTAGGGTTTTCCACTCATCTAGTGTATTCAAATTCGTACAACAGTTCAGAAAAGGAGACATTCGAGCATAAAACCATTACTTATTATGTTTGTGTAAACTATGCCACAATATGCCCTTTTGAGTTTCCAAAATCATTATCTTCTCCAAAAGAGCTTAGAAAAGCTTAAATGCGAAGCTAACCACTTCCTTTAACGATAAAACCATTTAGAAAGTAGGGCTTACGTATATATTGTCAAAACATATTTCATTTCACAAAAGAGTTAAGTGATATGCTCATAAAACTTGTTTATAAAACTATGGATAGAAAGGGCTCAATTCCCACCAATTTAAATAGTGCGTCATTCATAAAGCATCTCTACTAAAAACCTGTTTCGACACAGTTTAATAATCTGGCCACACTGTTTTCACATTTCATAAATAAGTGTATTCCATGTATTTACTTGATAGTTTGATAAATGACAGGGTTCTCAAACATTCATAAATCATATCACTCAAAATGTGTTTGTGTGGACCAGCCTCGTGGCGGGGCTTTGGTGTCCACATCATCACCGGGCGATGTGATTAGGGGGGTTTAAAAATCAAACAAAGGAGTCGCCACCTTATTTTTAAGGAATAAGGAAACCATGAAAAATATTTTATTTTTTTAATCAAAACAAAACAAACTCCATTTTCAATGAAAAGACTGTCTACAAACCAGAGTTGGATTCGGGGGCTAGGTTACGACGTGGGAAGGTTCCAAGCTTTCACTTGTAGGCACCCACCTCGCCCTAATTAAAGGACTTCTAATTTATTTGGGCTATTTAAATTTCTTATTACAAATAATCCTAAATAATCTAAATCAACCAATAAAGTAGTGATATAAATGCAGTAATCTATATTAGTTATATTAATAATAATAATAAAAAAATACAAACAAATCCTAAGAACCTAGAATACCCTACGGGCATCCTAGGGCGGACTTGAGCCCTATTAGCGCCTACGTAACTTACTAGTATCACCCAGCAAGTATCAAAGTCCACGTAGTTCGATTACCCTAGGTCTCTCCTATTGTAATCGATCACATCATCAAATGTATTCAACCTAATTCAAGACTCTAGCTTCGAGAGTTTTTGTTTGTTTAAAATCATTTATTCGAAATCATTTCAAATTAAAAGATATTAATAAAATCCAAATATTCCAAATAATTCTTATCTTTAGAATTCAATTCCAATTAAAAATCTTTTTCAAAGATTTCTAAGAAAACAAATCATATGGGTAGGAATCTCATTCCTAGATAAAAATCCTTAAAACATTTCAAATCTTTTTGAAAATCATTTAATAATCAAATATCTCATAAAAATCATGTTTATTTCATAAACATTACTGATTGTTGTACAATCATACAAGTAATTGTATTCTAATATTGCCCATTTTGGTAGATAAAGTATACATAAGTAGGTAATATAAGTCATATAAACTAAAGCCAGTGTTTGTGACCTTGCAGGATAAAATGCTATTCTTTTTGAGTCCTAAGAACTTAAGGAATGCAAGGAAGTTTTGAAGCAAGTTGGATGTCGATGGTCAAGTGAAAAAGAGCCAGAAAAGCCTTATTATCGATATCTACATAAGTCATTATCGATAGTTAGTTCAAGCAGCTGCAGCAAAGTCCAAATTTTGTACCTGCAAAGAGAAGTTATCGATAACTTTAGTTAGCATTATCGATAACTGAAGTGTGATGCCAGCTTGTGATGTCCAGAAGAAGGCCATTATCGATAGGAGGAAGCTAATTATCGATAATTGGTTCATTGATGCAGTTTCCATTTTCCAGATTGATGCAACTATCGATAAGCCTCATCCTACTTATCGATAGGAAGAATTCTGCTGCAGGCCATTTTGGTTGCTGAATAAGGACATTATCGATAAGTGATTTATTGGATTATCGATAATTGTGTGATTTCATGTCAAGCATATTTCCCAGTCCAAAGTAATTATCGATATCTGTTTTTCCAATGATCGATAATCAGCTGAAGCTTATCATGTTCTAGTTTCCTGCAGAGGGCAGCTATCGATAACTATCTTCCCAACTATCGATAATGGATGCTCGTAAAGACTGATCAGAAGAGCCATTACCGATAATTGAAGACCTAATTATCGGTAATGGGCGCCGCCTTAGCTAAAAATATCTTTAATTTCGACTTTTTGAAGGGCAAATATGTATTTTATATTTGTGTTTTGTATATAAGCAACTGGGTTCTTGTTGTAGAAGGTAATTTTTTTTAGCTTAGCATAGAACACAAGGTTTTTCTATCTTCTTCTCTTAATTTAGATAGTTTGTTTCTTGTTTAGTTATAATTTGATAGTGTAACTTTGTTCTTATTTAATTTTAATCTGTAACAAGCTTCAAGTTTAATTTAAATTCTGTTGTTGAAGTTATTTCGATTTTCTTAGTTAACTTATGTTTGAGTTTCTATCGAATTTTCTTCCAATCAATATGAGTAGCTAATTCTATACTGGAATGATGAGGGATGCTTAATTTATATCTGATGTATTAGTTCACATAATTAACCTGACTAGACAGATTCGGACATTCATTATAAACATGAAATTTACCTATGATCCATGAGGAACTGTCAGCTTTTACTATCTGTTGACAGGAGTACTTGCCACAGGTAGTTCTTAGCAGTAAAGGCGTTCCAAGTGTATGAGTATGTCATTAGATTGTTGTTTACAATGAATATCCTATTTCTTGAACAGTTGGTTAAATTTATATTGTCAAAATTTTCCATTGAGGTCACTCTTCAGTGTACTAAAATGAGTAGAAATTATGATGAACTAATACTAAGGATATAATTGAGTTGAACTTTGAATTCCAGTCTTTTCTATAAGTCAGTAAGATTATAAACAATCCTTGTGTATTTTACACAAAATCAATTTTCAACCACCATATCTTTTCTTTCTTTTCTCTACTTTTAACAACAATTGGGAAAGGATTTTCTTGATTCTCAATAACCGCTGATCTCTGTGGACACAACCATGGGACTCCATGAATTACTATGCTTGCAAGGATAGATCCTACGCTTGGGATTGAACTGCACTTCATACGCGCAAGCAATTACATCAAAAATCTTTTTATAAAATATCTCAAAGGTTGACTCTCAAATTGATCAAAATACTCAAATCTGAGTATGACTTTTACAACAAAGGACAGTCCTAGGGAAGGTCAAGTGACCTTCCTAGCCTAGGGTCTCTAACTAGCCCTAAAGTTAATCTAAAAACCCTAAAATCCTAATGCAATGCATGCTGTAATTAAAATAAATCCAAACAAACATGCATCCAAATCGACTCTATAATGCATGAAAATGCTCCTAAATGCATACTAATTATACTATGTGAACCTAAGCATATTTCTAAGTTGGATTTGGCCTTAAAATGGTTTTTAGAAGTGATTTAAGGGCATAAACAAATCCGGACAGATTTGAATATGAGCCTTAAACTATTCTAAAAACCATGAAAACAAAGGAACAAAAATTGTGATAATGACCTAGCATGCTTTCTACATGAATACACTACAAGATAAACTATCAAAATCATGCTCAAACGATTATTTTAAACACAAGGGGAGGATCTTACCTTTGCACGCTCCCTCGTCCACATTTTATATTCAAACCATTAAGACCATGGCAAGCATTCAATAAATCATAAAATCATGGAAAATGAGGACTCGACTTATCGCATGCCAAAATAATGTATTAACATATTCAATAATCATGAATATCATTGATTAAACATCAAAAAATTTCAATGATTACATAAACATATCGATACCTATTCTAAACATGCTTACACACATAAAATAACAACCAAGCTAACCCTAATCATGCTTATTCACATAAAATAATGGTAAAACTACCCTAATCATGCTTACCCACATAGAATAAAAATAAAACTAATTCTGATCATGCATCCATACATAAAATATCAATAATACTAATCTTAACCATGCATCTACACATAAAATATCAATAAAACTAATCTTAACCATGCATCTACACATAAAATATCAATAAAACTAATCTTAACCATGCATCTACACATAAAATCATGACAAAGCTAACCCTAACATGCATACTCACATAAAATCCTAACTAAGTTAACCCTAATCACATTTAATCACATAAAATAATAATGGAGCTAACCCTAACATGCATTTAATCACAATAAAAGACACCCTGATATGCTTACTAACATGCAATCATAATGAAACTAACCCTAATCATACTTGCTTACATAAAATAACACCAAGGCTAACCCTAATCATACATATGACATGAAATAACAAATAAAACTAACCCTATCATGTTAAACATACTCATAGCAGAAAGAAAAAGAAAAGAGAATCCATCTCATATGAAAATCAAGAGGACTTACACCATAGCCTCATAAACTTATGTAAGAATCAAGGAAAACAAGAATAAGGCTGAAAATTTACCCTTCTCCCTCCTTCTTGGCTACCCTTCTCCAAGCTCCTAGCCTTGAGTTCTTACCCCTTCAATGGTGTAAGAATGAAGAGCTAAAAATCTGTAGCCTCCTTCTCCAAAAAACCCTAAAATTCCTCTCCTCCCCTCTTTTAACTCCATAATGCAGCATATATAGAGCTAGGGTTCGAAACGTTGAATGGTTAGCATTTAATCCTCTAAAAATGATCCTAGGGTTTAGAACAAATCCTCCTAGGGTTTGCAAGCTGAACCAAGTTCGAATTTATCCCAAAAAATCAAGTCAAATCGGCCAAAATAGG
>JAESVK010053074.1:0-17156 GCA_017140935.1 Hamamelis virginiana | reverse complement strand
AATTAAAATCAAACATAACTCAAAGATAGGATTCCCCTCCCACAAGTTTAAGAAACTCACTTACACTCTGTTGTGTGTGACCTTTTGGGTTCACCCTAACCTAGCAGTGGACATGGACATCTCTATGTCTCCTAAAAATAGAAACTTTCTATTTTAAGGTTCAATTAGAACGATTCCAATTTTGCCCTCATTGATAACACTTTATCAATAGGCTTTCACTGGTCATGAGTGACATCTAGCAACATATCATGACGTACCCTAGGTTTAGGTGAATAGTAGAACTATGTGAACCCTTCATGTTATTTAATCCTTCATCCCCTAATGTCACAGTTAAGATAATAGGTATGGTTTTAGTCAAGCCATGGATTCGCAGCGGAAGAGGTAAAACAAAAACTTTTTCATTTTATAAAATCAATCCATGTTCACAAACCTTCAAGAATCGATTCAAGCATCGGGTCATGTATATAATCAAACACATATAATCAACATAAATAAACCTTACTTGATTATGGTCTTCGATGTAGCTTTCCTTCGAGTTTCAAACGGATGAAACCTCCAAAGCGTATCCACACGAGAATAAAACTCCTTAAACTTTCTAGTCTTCCACCACCCTTTGTGAGCAAGCTAGAATGGAGAGGGAGAGGAGAGAGAGAATTCGGCCTCTAGGGTTCTTTTAACCCTAGAGTGTGTAAACACTGATATTTATAGTCTTTCTCCTATTTAGGGGTGTTTGGTTACTAGTGCTAGCATGACCAAACATCCTTGAATAGAGTAATCCTATTCTTGGTTAGTTTTGACTTTTAATTAATTAACCTTTAATAATTAAAATCAAACTTAACTCAAAGACAGGATTCCCCTCCCACAAGTTTAAGGAACTCACTTACTCTCTATTGTGTGTGACCCTTTGGGTTCACCCTAACCTAGCAGTGGACAGGGACATCTCTATGTCTCCTAAAATAGAAACTTTCTATTTTAAGGTTCAATTGGAACGATTCCAATTTTGCCCTCATTGATAACTCTTTATCAATAGGCTTTCACTGGTCATGAGTGACATCTAGCAACATATCATGACATACCCTAGGTTTAGGTGAATAGCAGAACTATGTGAACCCTTCATGTTATTTAATCCTTCATCCCCTAATGTCACAGTTAAGATAATAGGTATGGTTTTAGTCAAACCCTATCTTAACAACTTGATATCTGTCCCACAAAATATAATCTCAATAAGGTAATCGCAGTGAAACTCTTTTCACTGTTTACCTATCACTCTGGCCAGAGGTTCCCTTTGATAATTATCTTTGTGAACTTATCCTGACATTCTCTCTCATATAACTGAGAGTGATGATCCCTTATTGCACACTCATCCATCTTCATGCATAACTCATTAGAGCCAATAAGCACCGATTACAACCTTATGGATAAGGCTGTACAAGATACTATCAAACTCTAGCAACCTATGCATAAGACAGCTATGGTGTCTCAGGTCTAAGGATTACCAAATAAATGGACATAACATTAGAATATTCCTTTGACAGAACTACCATAGGAATATTCTTTGTAGATCATGTTCAGTGTACATATTCTCTAATATGCACCCACAGATTAACCTAAGTGTCACTACACTGATAGGAAAGACTACCTATCCTCCATATGAGTTGGTTTAAATCTGTGCTACTCTTCATACGGTTAATTAAATATCCACTTTAATAAACCTTTGAGTAGGAACTCTTTTAGAATAGATGTATATGAGAAATATCAGTCTCTCTATCTCAACACCTTGAGATGCATATTTCTCTTATCATTTATTCATGGACCTTATCATATATGTTAGAACATATTAGATAAGTTATACCTTCCATATATTATGATAATATGAAACTTAATATACCCTTTAGGATTGGTTTTAGGGCATACTTCTAACAAATCATACCGATCAAATCTCTATCTTCCCTGGTGACCTTGACGACTGAAGAGGTTCTATTCTCAAACTGTTTCTACGATATGTCCTGACTCGACCTTTTAGGTGAAGACGGAACAACCGGTTCAACTTTTGCAGGCAAATCATCCCACCACATAGGAATGATAGGTTCATCAGAAGTCTTCCTCGATGAATAAAGCACGTAATAATCAAACTTGCCGCTCGACTCTCCTAACAAACCGACCTCCGGGTCTCCTACTAAATATCTCTTCTTCAACTGACGTTGAGAAAATCCACTTCTAGGAACTTCCTCGGGAGTCTTAGGTTGTATAGGCTCTTGAGGCTGATACAATTCCCTATAGTCAAGCAGATCTTGAACCAATTTTCCTAAGACTGTGCAATTCTCAGTGTTATGTCCAAAGATGTTGTGGTACTGGCAAAAAGGCTTATGGAAGCGGGATATGAGTGGGGTAATAAGACCTTGGGATCGAGCTTGGTAAAAAGCTTCGGTTAAGGTAGTTTTGAGTGGGATATATGGGCGGATTGGGTGAAAAGTTTTTGGGTCATCGAGGCCCAGTGCATTAATATGAGTTGGTGGTGGTACAGCATGGGTTGGAAGATGATTACTGGTGACATTCGGTTGAGTTAGAGGGTTCGGTGGGGCAATGACTTTCTTGTCAATGAGGTCTTGGATTTCATGGCGAAGGCATATACACTGGTTGGTGTGGTGGCCTTTGGATTGGTGGAACTGACAATACTCATTCTCTTTAAAGTTTCTGGGTAATGGATATGGAAGAGGAAGGGGTTCCAAAGGGGTAAGGAGACCACGCGCCTTCAATTTCTCAAGGACACGTTATAAGACATGTATAGATTGGTGAACTGGCGGGCTGGCTCTCTAGCTCGGAATGGGCAGTTTGGTTGGGCAGCTTGAGTAGGTTGAACAATGGTGTTGACCTAAGGGTTGGGTTTGCGGTTGAGAGGTGGTTGGCGGTTTCTAAAAGGTTCTTCAGCTTTGAGAGCTCCACTAGCCAGAGCATCTTCAACTTGAGTACCAGCAACAACAAGGGCTTTGAAATTAGGGAAGTACTGCGCGAACAAATACTTGTTGTAGATAGGCAGGAGACTCTTCAATACCATCTACATTTGCTCATCATTTGTAGGCTCGTGGGTCATCTACGAAGCTTTTGCCCTCCATCTAGAAATGAAGGCGGAGAAATTCTCCCTTGGTTCCTGTTTAGTTGTCTCAAGATCCCTACGAGTCACATCAATCTCTGTATTGTACTTGTAATAGTCAGTAAACTTATTACAAACATCTTCCCATGTCTTTAACTTAGTCTCATCTAGGGATAGAAACCACTTCGAGGCCGATCTTTCAACGATTCCTGAAACATTTGAGCCAACAGCTCGTCATTAGCTCCATGAGGTTGCATCGGCCTCACATACATCTTCAGATGGATTTTAGGACAACCAATCCCATCAAACTTCTCTAACTCAGGCATCTTAAAACTGAACGGCATATGGGCTTTGGGGAACAGTGAATAGGACGTGACATCAACCATATCATCAGACCGACGCATCCCCTTCAGGGCTTTCTCTAAGGCCTCAACCTTACTTGACAACATAATTGAATCTCCAGAAAATAACTTGGATCCATCGGGCTCGCCATCTATATTGATGGGCTTAGACTTGACCCCTAACTGGGTCTTGGCACTGTCATTGACTTGGACTAGAATAGTTGGGTCAGATGTAGTCTTTGGGTTTTCCAGCTGGGCTTCCTTAGACTGACTCACATTAGTCTGCTTATCCATAACTTCTTGGGACATTTTCTTGATCTGTTCAGTCTCACGGGCCAGGGTTTCAATCCGGTCCATAATGGTATTCAACACTGTAGTGGTGGTGCTGAATTCTCCGTCAGCCATTGAGGGTGTGGTTGGGGGTTCGATACTAAAAAGACACCCTCTAGAATCACGACGCCAGGCCAAAATTCTCTACACCATGGGATGAAGGTTTTTTTTTTTTTTGAGAAAAATGAAAGAGTCCATGATACTTAAAACATGTTGATAGACCATTATGGAAGTGCCATCCAAACAGAAAGAAAAAGAAATGAGAAAACCATCCTATCATAGTTCTAATTCACTCCTTTATTTCATAAGGCCACACTTTCCTCATAAATTAGGAAATAAATCAAGACCATCGAAAGGGGAATAAACATTATCAACCAAACAGGGTACACATGGAAACACGAGTGACTAGTCCTTCATTCTTAGGACAATTTCCTTTGAATCGAATGTCTCAGTCAAAACGAGCCAAAACAACCTAATTGCAGGGGTATGTACCTCCGGGATATTCTCATCTATTTTCAAAATAGTCCTTTCATTCTAAGGACCAAAAGCCTCAAAATAAAGGGTCTATATCAAAATATTAAAGTTGATCTAAGGGTGCCATATCCCTAAGGGTTCTAACATTCACAATCAAGGCTCACATCAAACAGGGGTAATTTCGATAGCATAATGACGGAATTATGTGCTAAAAGAAATTCGGCAGTTGGTCGCGCAACGGCGAGGGAGGTTATTTCCTCGCCACACGCCAAGATTTAAATAGTATTTAAGACCACACTCAAGCTAAAGTTAACCTCAATTCGATAAGTAAATGGGAGTGCGGGTCGTCCACAGAGAACTTGGTTGATTCGAGTTAAGAGTTTGTACGAAACTAAACTAGTAAGGGAAATTCCAAGGTTGATTGATTGGTTGGTCGATCAAGTTCCTAATGAGAATTTAAGAACGCGCTAAACTAGATTAAAAAGTAATATAAAGTGGAGAAAGGTAACGGGGTTGGTTTGGATTAGGGCAAGACAATAATCACCAAATGTAATATGAAATGCTATTAAATATGGGATAATGGAAACCCAAACTACAAGATTAAGTTATCCAATAATATATGAATGATCAAGTGTATAACGATTAATCATAAGTCATAGACTATCAAAACCGTAACGATAATGCATAACCTATGCTAACAATCAGACCATCATTAACTCAATCATTCATTAAAGTAAGCACCATTTGTATTTGAATGTAAAAGCAATCACAGAAAACTAATACATTTCAAAGTAAAAGAGATTTAAGTACAAAAACTCTCAAATACAAATCTATCCCAATATTAAATAACATTAATTACAAAATGGTGACTAAAACCTCACCCAAAATCCTTTCCAAACCCCATCACCGAGTGACCTAGCCGGCCATGTCGTAGATCGGCGATCCTTGGATGCTCCTCCACGTCATAGTCAAACTAAAGCCTTTTTGGAGTAGATTTGATGGTGTTTGGGTCCCAAAAAAATGCCAAGAAAAGCACTAGAAAACAAGAACTAGCTTTATGAACAAAACAACAAAAAGAAAAACTTGTCCTCACATCAATAAAGCTTGCATTTATACCCCCTCAAAGTCAAGGAGTAAAATGACCAATTTGTCCCTCAATCTCACAATTATTACACAAAAACTTAGCAGAAAAATTCGGGCAGACAGTCATCTATCAATAGCGTGCATTGCACCTATCGATAGAGACTGCGAACAAAGCCTTCGAAGGAGATGGAACAAAGAATCTCTAACGATAGCGATAAAAAAAAACCTATCGATAGAGAATGCGTATGCACGAATCGCCTGAGAGCTGAAGAGACCATCTATCGATACATAAACTGCACGCTATCGATAGATGATGAAATATATGCTGGACTTGGGAGACCAGGGGCTGCCTTCTATCGATATACATCCAGGCCTATCGATAGATCATAGAATTGCTTCCAAAAATTGCTAGCACAGAAGTTCACATCTATCGATACATCGCCCTACCTATCGATAGATCAAAATTACGTAATCCAAAATTGAGATGCAGAAGTCACCATCTATCGATAGGTATAATTGCCTATCGATAGGTCTTGCTCGAGATGAAAATTTGGATTTGCAGGGGCTGTCATCTATCGATACATGTATGCACCTATCGATAGATGACCAAAAATTCCTCATAAAAGCATGAAACTGCAGCTTAATGCTCCCTCAACGCTGTCCAATCCTTCGACTGCGAGCTGTGCTTCATCGAAGAGCGTAACCGATAATGACAATAAAAACAACGTAAATGACTATATACGCAAAACTTATTGAATTACCTCACTGTTATTATGCAATTAGGTTCAGCAACTAACAATTTAGAGCATATGATTGCGAGCAATCACACCCCCCAACTTATATGTTGCTAGTCCCTAGCTACATCTCACAATGAAGCAAATCAATAGGGAGAAAATAAAAGGGAAAATAAAACACATAAACTACGGTCTAGCATGCAACATGAAATGTAGAAGTTGATAGGCTATACATGCATGGCACAAAAGTAACGTCACTATTGCAACAATTCTCTTAATCAACTAGATAAACGTGTCTGAACGTGCGAGTGCAATGGAGCTTTGATGGATTAATTTCTCAGTCAAATTGAGTTAGAGTTCATTCCAAACAACGAGTTTCGATTTCAAAATCTCATCGGAAAGTCGCTCTCAAAACGAGTCACACAAAAGATAGGTCATTGATTAAGCCCGTGACAAGTACAAGAACACATGCAAGCATTCTCATACATTAAAGCATAAGATAAATGACAATCAGGCGAGTGAAATGCTCACAAATGCAATCACATAGATAAACAAATTCAAGAATGCATGGGACGAGTGATCAAAAGAGAACACTAACTTTACGAAATCAAAAAGGACTGAAATAGCATATAATAAACCATGGTTACAACGAAAGGGAAACACCAACACGAGAATGGACACAATTGGCTGAGGTAACTACCCAACCATTCTCGACCATCCTAAACAACCTAAAAATTAAATAAACACACTAAAAATTAAAAACACCACCATAAAAACCCAACACAAATAAACATCCAACACAACATAAACAGAAGCGAAATCTAGAGAACAAGTCCCAACAAAAAGAGGCCACGAAACATCACACCCCCCCGGGGTCATCAACATCCTGAGCATCATCCGCCGCCGGAGGAGGAGGAGATTGAGCGAATAAACCCAACTCTGCATCCGTGAGGATCTCCCTACGCTGACTCCTCCATAGAGTCCTCACTTGGCGCGTTAGCAGTCCTACAGACTCGGCCATAACCCGCTGTCCCTTAATCAAAGAATGCTGCTCCAACCAAATACTCTGCAGAAGCTCTCTCTCAGTCATCAATGGGGCAGCGCCGGCAGGAAAATACTGGGGATCGGATCTGGCTGGTTGCGGTCCCTCCTCAGGTTGGGCAGGGGCAACAGGGGCGGCTCTCGCTCGCCTAGCAGCCTGACTCGCTGCTATGCTTCGAGTAATAGTTGTCTGAGTAATTGGGCCTTCGCCCCAAAGTAGTTGCTCTTGAGCATCAACTCCTACACGCATCACGAAATACGTGATCATCTGCGGAAATGGCATGTTACTATGCGGGACCGTAGCAATGTAGGCTTTAATTTCATTAAAAATAAGGAGCGGGATGTCCATCGGTCCGTCGTCCATAAACTCGAGCAAAAGTTTTACCGATTCGAGGGGGAGTTCAGAGTCAGTCCCTCGTGCCCGGAGGTTGGTATATAGCAGTTTGTTCATAACAGAGTACACAGCATGCATGTTTCCGGTGGTGAAGTTCTGAAGAACAAGGTGGGGCTCAATGCAAATGGTCGCAGCACATTCCTGAATAGTCTTCTCCATGTAATGAAGATGGGACGCCAAAAATTCATCCGCCATGGGACGCTGGCAGTATAGGTATTGGGCTATCTCATTGATGCTAAATCGGACTGCGCGACCCAAAACAGTAGCCTGTAGCATTTCAGGCTGCTCATCCCAGAACTGGGCAGATAAATAAAATCCCTGTACAAGTGAGGGTTTATACCCCCCACCCTTGATCATCCAGGCCTGCAACTGTCAGGCTCTCAAAACCTTAACAATGGTGTGCTCGACATCAATGTGGCGCGTGTCCACGTACCTCTCCACATTAAACTTGCGCTGCCTTATAGCATTTTCAAAGGCATTTCTCTGGCTGGACTGACTGGAAATGCGCACCCTACGCCCCTGAGCATCAAAACTATCCATGTTTCTGCGGGGACCCTCCCCAGTCTCCTCTCCCATCTGTTCATATTATTGCTCCTCCTCCATCAAAAAATCCTCCTCGCCAGGACGAGGAGTGCGAGAAGACGAACCACGCCAGCGAAGTGCAGGCGCAGGAGGCTGCACAGAATAGTCGCTGGAATCAAAACCCGAATCAGCCATGGCAGGCCTCCTGCCCTGACCATAATATGCAGCAGTAGAACGGCGGGGGCGACTCATTTTTTGCAAAAAATAAAGAACAAAACACAACACTCCACAACACTACCACAACTCTCCAACACTTCCACGTTCACAACAACAAACAGCAAAAACCACCCCTAGACTACAATCTAACAGCAGCCCAACCAAATAACTCAGACACAAACAGAACCTACCTCACAGCAGATGGGGGGGTTTATGTAGCCTTCAAGGGGAAGGGGAAGGGACAGCAGTTGCGGCTCGTGGAGGGGTGACGGTTGGGGAAGAAACCGTCCAAAACTGAATGAAGGCGGAATTTATTTTTGAAAATTCCGACTTCTCTATCGATAGATAGATGACCGCTATCGATAGATGACCTATCGATAGCGGTCAAACCACCTATCGATAGGTGAAAGATTCTGGGCATACTGAATAATTCTCGAAATATTTTTTTTTTCAATGTTCAGAAAATGGTAGGTACAGAAGCTGGCATCTATCGATACCCAAGGTGGCTATCGATAGATGATATGTGCTGGTGAAGGTTTGAAAAGGTTTGAAGTTTGAAGACCACAATAACCCCATCACTCAAATTGACACACCACAAGGCTTCCTAGGCTTTGAATGAAAGGGTAAGTGTTTAGGCTCAAAAATGGGTGCTAGGGATTACACAACACAAACAAGAAACAACATGGCTACGAACACAAAAGAAAGCCTAAAATCATTTTTTGAAAAGACTAGCAATGTTCTCAATTGATCAACCACAATGCATAAATGAAGATTCTAATCAAAGCAATTGCAAGCATGAGCACAAAGCAAGAAACCAAATATGCTGAACAAAAGAATAGAGTATTTACATCCTCCCAAAAAGAAAAAGGAAAGGCTCCAATAGCAAGTATAAGGTTTCAATCTCCACTCATCCTAGGATTTAACTCAATTCAATCAACTAGATGATTAATTCACAAAAGCTCGTGTAAGTGATCAAATTCAAGACAATTAAACCTAGCTTTCAAAGAGAAATAAGCAACAGTTCAATAACGAAGGCTCAAAGCATGCATACCCAATCAACTAGCCATTTCAATAAACATGCTCCAAAAAGTCATCATAACATAACTAAACAAACAGAAATAGCCATGAATGGAATGAATGCTCCCCCCTGAAAGAATCCCATGGAAATGAGCGGAATAAAATTTTTCTCCATGGAATATGAACCAAGATCACATGATGATTGTGAAAGAATACGATAAGGGAACGCAGCGGAATAAAGGATTTAAAATTTTTCCCCATTGTATTCATGCAAGAATCTACTCAATCGATAAAACGAATCAACTTTAAATTAAATACAATAAAGTAAAGCTTACATTGATTTGTTCCTTTGCAAAAGCTCCCTTCACTTTGATGATCGCCCTCGCTCAAGCCTCGAGCCCCAAAAGTATGGCGGCCTCCAATGAAAGTCCACACGAACACAAGAGTCGATTAAACCTTCTTGATTTTTCAACGCTTGAAAAAGCAAGCTTGGAGAGGGAGAGAGAGAGAGTGGCGGCTTAGAGAGAGAGAGCTCTTGGAAGAGTCAAGCTTAATGACAATTAGGGTTCCCTCTCTTTAAATAGACTTCTCCTCTTTTTAGGGTGTTTGGTTACTAGTGCTAGCATGACCATTAACCCCGTTTAGGTTACTAACACTCTTGAATTAGATATCCCTTTGACTCTTAATTAATTAACCTTTAATTAATTAAAGCCAAACATATATTAATAAGAGTGTAACCCTCTCACAATTTAAACAACCTCACTTATGTCCTTGTGTGTGTGACCCATTGGGTTCATCCCAACCTAGTAGTGGCAGGGGACATCTCAATGTCTCTCAAAATAGAAACTTTCTATTTTTAGGTTCGATTGGAACAATTCCAATTTTGCCCTCAATGATAACTCTTATCATTAGCCCTTCACTAGCCATGAGTGACATCTAGCAATATGTCATGACGTACCCTAGGTGTGGGTGAATATACGAATGTGTAAATGAACCCTTCGTGCTATAAATAATCCTTCACCAAACAATGTCTTGATTAAGTTAGTTGGGTATGGATTCATGTCAAACCCTAACTTAATCATGTGTTACTAATTCACCAGATTATAATCTCAATTAGGTATACCCTTGAAACACTTTTCTTGGTAACCTTCTGCTTTGGCCAAAGACTCCATTGAAATGGTAACTGTGAACTAACTAAGACATTCGCCCTTTCTTATTAAGGGTGGTGATCCTCTATTGCACACTCACCTATCTTCATCCATAACTCACTAGAGCCAATGAGCACCGATTACATCCTTATGGTTAAGGGTGTACGAGATACTATCAAACTCTAGCAATTCATGTATAAGATAACAAGTGGTGTCTCAAGTCTAAGGATTACAATTGTGACTATACACATGAGCAGCTTTTGACATACAAATAGAATTCCATAAGCTGTACTCATATTGGTCACGTTCGGTGTACTTGTTCTCTAACAAGCACCCACAGGTTTACTATAGTGGCTCTACACAGATGGCTCGAGACTCACCATCCTCCCATGGAGCTAGTAAAACCTGAGCTAATCTTAACGGTTTATAATCGCCCAAATATATAAACCTATGATCAGGAACTGGTTTAGGATAGATGTACTTGAGAGTTGTAAGTCTCTCTATTTCAACACTTGAGATACTACTCTCTATTATACTATCCAAGGACTTTATCATGAACAGTAATTAAACACAAGTTTACATGATAAAATAGCCATATCATAAATGAATAAAGTTCCATACAATATAATATAATGAAATACAAAACCCTAAACACAACTTAACAATTGGTTTTAGGGCACATATCTAACAATCTCCCACTTGCACTAAATCCAATTAGTGATATACTTCATCCCCATCTTCTCAAGATGTCGATCCAAGACTTTCTGGGTAAGAGCCTTGGTAAGTGGGTCTGAGGTGTTATCCTTAGATGCTACTCTTTGCATACCGATATCTTCTCTATCTATGATTTCTCAAATCATCTTGAAGCGCCTATCAATGTGTTTGGACTTCTGATGAGACATAAGATTATAATATTGAACGATTCAATATTATCCAAACAGCTTTGCTTCCAAGGCGGCTATATACTCAGCCTCTGTAGTGGAATCCGCTGTAACTGCTTACAACTCTTCCAACTAAACACTCCACCATTTAAGGTGAATAAATATCCAGATGTAGACTTTCTATCATCTATATATGACTGAAAGTCAGAGTCAGTGAAAACATCTACTTTAAGCTCATCTCCTCCATAGATAAGAGCCAAATCCTTAGTCCTTCTCAAGTACTTAAGGATGCCCTTAACTGCCACCCAGTGTACCTCACCTGGGTTAGACTGATATCTGCTGACAACACTTATAGCATGACTGATATCAGGTCTTGTACATAGCATAGCATACATAAGACTCCCTACAGCTGAAGCATAAGGGATCTTACTCATATGCTCTCTCTCTTGATCTGTCTTAGGAGACATATCCTTGGAGAGATGAATTCCATGTTTAAAGGGAAGCAAACCCCTCTTGGAATTCTCCATACTGAACCTCTTCAGTATTTTATCTATGTACATGGATTGTGAAAGACCGAGCAACCTTTTAGATCTATCTCTATAGATCTTTATACCCATAATGTAGGTTGCTTCTCCCAAATCCTTCATGGAGAAGTTGCTAGAGAGCCAAAGTTTTACCGATGAAATCATTCCTATATCATTCCCAATGATTAGGATATCGTCCACATATAGGACTAAGAATGTGACTGCACTCCCACTAACCTTCTTATACACACATGGTTCATCCATATTCTGAAGGAAGCCAAACGATTTGACTGCTTCATTGAATCGAATGTTCCAACTTCGAGAAGCTTGTTTTAGTCCATAAATGGACCGCTGTAGCTTGCACACTTTGTGGTCCTCACCACTGGATATAAAGCCCTTAGGCTGTTTCATATAAAGATCTTCCTCAATGTTACCATTTAGGAAGGCAGTATTTACATCCATCTGACATATCTCATAGTCATAGTGTGCGGCTATAGCCAACAAGATCCTAATGGATTTAAGCATAGCTACTGGCGAAAAGGTTTCGTCATAGTCAACACCTTGCTTCTGATTATACCCTTTTGCCACTAGTCTAGCTTTGTAGGTCTCTACCTTTCCAACCGAGCCTATCTTCATTTTTGTAAATCCATTTACAGCCTATAGGTACTATACCCTCAGGAGGATTTACCAAAGTCCAGACTTGGTTAGAATACATCGAATCCATTTCAGATTTCATGGCCTCTTGCCATCTACTCGAGTCGATATCCAACATCGCTCCCTCGTATGTAGCAGGATCATCTGGATGTTCCTTGTCGCCAAGAAACAACTCCTCTCTCATCTCATGAAGATACCCATATCTATCTGGAGGAGCAGATATCCTACTAGATCTACGAAGTGGTGGTGTAACAGTAGGTTCTGCCTCAACAAGGGCAGGGGTGGTATCAGTGTTGATCTATGAACTCTCGGATAATTCCTTGAGATCTATCACTTGACCTTTGCCTCCTTCTTGAATAAACTCTTTTTCCAAGAACACGGCAAACTTACTAACGAAGACTTTCTCTTCATCAGTGTGATAGAAATAGTATCCCAAAGACTCTTTTGGGTACCCCACAAATCTACATTTGTTTGAACTTGCTTCCAATTTGGTTGCATTTTGGTTCTTAACGTATGCAACAGAACCCCAAATCCTCAGATGCTTAAGGCTTGGTTTCTTCCCATACCACATCTCATATAGAGTCTTAGGGACAGATTTGGAAGGAACCCTGTTCAACAAATAAGCAGCTGTCTCCAATGTATATCCCCAAAAGGATATTGACATATCAGTGTAACTCAGCATCGATCGTACCATGTCCATCAAAGTACGATTTCTCCTTTCAGATACACCATTAAGCTGAGGTGTATCCGGAGGAGTCCACTACGATAATATGCCAGCCTCAATAAGATGATCCAAAAACTCAGTGGTTAAGTATTCTCCTCCTCGATCCGATCGAATAGCTTTAATACTTTTGCCAGTTTGTTTCTCCACTTCAGCTCTGTATTCTTTGAACTTTTCAAAGGATTCAGATTTGTGTTTCATAAGATACACCGTACCTAACCGTGAGTGATCATCGGTAAAGGTAATGAAGTAGGTGAAACCACCTCTGGCAACCTTGTTTAAAGGTCCACATACATCAAAATGTATTAACCCTTGTATGTCTCCTGCCCTCTAACTGTGACCAGTAAAGGGCGATTTGGTCATTTTACCCATGAGACAAGGTTCACAGGTAGGTAAGGGTACAAATACATATGAGCCTAATTGCCCATCCTTACCTAACCTATTAATCCTTTCCTCACTAATATGACCTAATCTTAAATGCCATACATAGGTTGAGTCATTTTCATCACGAGGTCTTTTATGCCCTTTAGCATTTTGATTTTTCTCTAAACAGTTTATGCTACCATCCATGTTCAAGAAATATAGACCGCTTAGATATATGCCAGAACCTACTAACTTATTTCCAAAAGAAATAGTACAACCATTCCTACTGAAAACAAATTCATAGCCAGAACGTGTTAAGGATGAAACCGAAACAATGTTCCTGACTATACCTGGCATAAATAAACAGTCTTTTAATTTCAGAACATGTCCTGATGGTAAAATCAGGTCGCAAGTCCCAACAGCTAATGCAGCAACGTTTGCTCTATTTCCTACTCGAAGGGAAACTTGATCTCGACCCAATTGTCTGCTTCCTCTAAGTTCTCTTATATTGTTACATATGTGAGAACTAGCACCGGTATCCAATACCCAAGAACAAGCAGAGCTAACTGATAGATAAAATCCTGAATTAGGAACTATTCCTAATTCTTTAGACAGCTCATTGTTACAGGATTCAGTCAAACAGTAGTCAAATTCATTTTCAGATATTTGTTTGAGTATAACCATGATATCTACAAAAATAAGTAACAGATTAATATATTTCATTAAACCATAAAAACTTGGTCTTTAGTTTTATGGTGTCTCCCACTATTTTATCAAATCCCATACTCCCTCTATAGGATTCGAGAATTCAAAAATGAATTCTTAATGGGGATTGGGGTCCCATTTGAATTAGTGAACCTCACATAATAGTTTCTTGGATCACTATTCCAAAGGGGTGGATAACTCTTTATCCAATGCTTCACTAAGCAAGTTCCAATCTTCCTTTAGCCTCTAAACTACAGTAACCTCACATAATAGTTTCTTGGTTAGTGTACTTTAGTTAAATCACACCTACCATTCACATGAGTATGGTCAATTGAATGTGGCATCCCTCACATATCAGTTTCTTGGTAAGCCCCATTATCGCACCTCATGATATCCAATATGTAACAAGCTGGTTTGAACCTTCATAATGAATGTGTTCCCACATATCTGCAGCCAAACACATCCACCATAAAGATTCACCTATCTTGTAATGGTAGGAGGCTAGGATAAAGCACTCGTATGCCTCTTCCTTACAATTTAATTTTGAAATTGAGGGGTATTTAGGTCTCATCATAATATTAACATACATCACATGCATCAATGTATCACATATATATATTATTAACCATTCTTTACTATTAGTGCTTTAATGATACTCCCACTATCCATAAAGGAACGGGACACTATCATCAAAGACATATAATAATATGATTAACGGGCCCCTAAAGCATACATCTAACATATATATGGGCCTAATGGAAAGAATATGGACTTTTAGGTTGGGCCCAACTATAGCCAATAGTTGAGCCCTAGGTCTTATGTGGGTTATGTGATCGCAATTTTAACCTGTAACTATTACATAAAATAAAAGATCTTCTCAGGTCCTCTCTTTGTCCTCCCACTGCTCCACGCATCCTCGGGTTCCACCATGTACCATCTCGATCTTTGATGTACAATTACAAGAATGAAGAAAAGGTATAAAGGAATAGGGGATACATAACAAAGGAGGGAAATAGGCATGCAAGCCCATAATTAAAATTACATCACAAATAATTTAAACTACTTTAAATTACAACCCATAAAAGATTCACATCGCATGCGGCCAATCACATCCAGATTAATTGGTCTTTTAGTCCATAACTTTCCATATTACAATTTAAACAATCACATTGAATAAATTAAAGAAACAAAGGAACAAGTAATAAATGGCAATGGCATATATTAAAGACATGTTTTAATCTATCTTTCATCCCATGAAAATAGATGTCAATTTTAATCGCATTAAAATTAAGTAACACTTTACTTTAGTGTTTTCTCTAAAACACCAAGAATCAGCCCCTATTTTGCATTAAATATTTGCCCTATTTAAAAAAACTTTTTAAATTCAAGAACACTTCATTTCACTAGGATTTTCAGTGTTCTTTCCAATGGCAGGGGTCTCGTTAAGTGATTCCAACGTTTGATATCACTTTAAAGCGTTTTGTGACTGTTACTCCAAATCGTGACAGATTTGAGCATAAGTCACAAAATGCTTATTGCGGCTATTAAAAGTCAAAAATAAATGATGGGAACTATTCCTACATTTAGTTAAGACCTTATATAAGTGAAGTTAATAAGTGGCTAGTTGTAAAAATATTAAAAACAAATTTTTAAACATTTTACAAACTGACAGTGTTGCTGTCCAGAAATGGAGCACACTGTTTTAGCTTTATAACACTTATAAAACTTATCCAACCAATATAATTTCGTGCACTAACTATTAGGGCACTCAAGTACATTAATGTGGATTACCCTCATGCAATTTAATCACATTAAAATGCCAAAACAGTAAGTGTTTAACTTCAATCTTTCAAAAACAGCAATTAAGGTTTCTCAAAACTCTAATTTCACAATTTTCCTTATTTCCTCACTTATGATTTTAAAACGATTTTTAAAATACTTTTTGAATGTTAATAAACATTTAATAAAACATGAAGTGAAGCATAATAAAGGAAACAATGCCATCTAGTGGCCATGACACACTAGGGTTCTAAACCCTAGTGTGGCCGAAATTATGAGAGAAAGAGAGAGAGTTAGAGACTTTCTTATTTTGAAAATTTCCAATATCCTAATTAAAAATAATCAAAATAAATATTAGTGTTTCTCAAACTCCAATAAAAGTCATCCAATTCAAAACTTTCCCATTTCAATAAGAATTTCTATTTACACAAAAATTGACTATCAAGGAAAGTATAAATTAGAAATCTATTTGAATTAGGAAACTTTCCTATCATCATTAGAGTTTCCTAAACTCATATGGGCAGCCACTAGTATCTATTTTAATCACATTAAAACTTACCAAAAACAACACAAACTTTCCTCATCAATATCTCATAGCAACAAGGAAAGTGTGCACAAAATAGGAAACTAAAATTTAGGGTTTCCTAGTCAAAACTAGGTTTCCTATCTTGAGGATGTCATCATCTTCACCAAACTCTATCATGACCGTCCATTCTAGGGTTCACAAACCTTTGGATGATCAAAGTTAATTAGGGTTACAAACCCTTGATGCAGCCCCATAAACCTAGCCGTCACCTTCATCATAGTGGCCACCATGGCCGTGACTTGCATGCTAGGTTCTACACCCATGGCCGAATTGCATAGGGTGTTAAAACCCTACATGCAGCCCATCAAAACCGTCCATCTCTTTAGGGTTTATTAAAACCCTAGTTGCAAAAGATTAAAACAAAACTTAAAAGGGTGAACAACCCCATGGCCGAATCTCATATTGAGAATTTCTCAAATCCCCAATTATCTATAACACATTTTAATATATGCCATACAAAGCCATTCATGATTCGAATCATGGATTGAGTTGGCTCTGATACCACTGAAAGAATACGATAAGGGAACGCAGCGGAATAAAGGATTTAAAATT
>JAESVK010053073.1:0-14592 GCA_017140935.1 Hamamelis virginiana | reverse complement strand
TTCATGCAATTAACCCACATCAATTCATCAATTAAGGTAAAAATAAAGCATAAAAGAGTAGGAACTTCACCCCAAATTAAAATTGATAGGCTACTTGACTTGAATTTGAGAAGAATTTGGAGAAATTTCCCAAAAATTTTGCCTAGACTTTCACTCTCTCTCCCTTGGCCGTACACTCTCTCTCTCCTCTATTTCTGTTGGCCGAATGGCCTTTCTCTCTTCTTCAATTAGGTGGTCCAGCAGCCTTGAATTAGAATTCAATCTCTCAATTTATAATACTAGATTAACTATGACAACTCATGAGAATTGAGTGGCAATTGGTGAGCCATGCAAGGTGACACCTTGCCAAGGCTTGGCAAAGTCTCATGGTGCCACTTAGCACCTCAAATGAGGTGGCTCACTGCATGGCTGCCATGTGGCAGCCCACTAAGGTGCCACTTGGCGATTTTGCACAATAATTTATCCCATGTCACATGGGTCCATGCTAATGCCCTACATCCTACACTCAAAACCATTTATAAAATACCACTTGGCATTTATTATTTATGTCCCTATGCATTTTAATGTACCCAAATTTAATAAATTGGGGACATAATAATTAGAAACACAAAATAATTAGGAATACAAATTAAACATTACGCAAAAATAGACTAGCACAAAATTAATAGGCACACATAAAATTAATTAAATTCATGCTAGGCTAACATAAATTAATTTAATTAAATTCATGCTAGGCTAACATAATTTAAATTAATTAAATTACCAAATTAAATTAAATTAACTCAATTAAAGTGAAAGGGTCTCACAACCCTCCCACCTTAACGGGATTTCGTCCCCAAAATCAGCGCGTTATGAAATAGATGCGGATATTTTTCTCGAACTTCAGACTCTACTTCCCAAGAAGCTTCCCTCTCATTGTGACGATTCCATTGCACCTTTACTAAAGGAATTTCTTTGGTACGCAGCTTCTTTATATCTCTTTCGAGAATTTTAAACGGTTTCTCCATATACTTTACCTGTTCGTTGATCTCTAAATAATTATAATCGATAACGTGAGAAGGGTCTCGTACATACTTCCTTAATATTGACACATGAAACACGTTATGAATTCCAGCGAGATCTTCTGGCAAGCGTAAATGATAAGCGACTCGTCCAATTCTGGTAATGATCGGAAAAGGGCCTATAAATCTTGGGGATAACTTTCCCTTCTTTTTCTTGTGCCGAATTAGACTCCTTACTGGCGAAATTTTCAAAATAACATTGTCGCCCACTTCGAACTCTAGAGGTCTTCTCCTCTTGTCAGCATAGTTTTTCTGCCGGCTCTGAGCAACTCGTAACCTTTCTTTAATGAGTTCCGCTTTATCAGTCGTCTGCTGCACAATTTTGGGCCCCAAAACTGGTTTCCAAAATGATCTTTCGCCCACTTCTCCCCAACAAATAGGCAATCTACAAGGCCTACAGTAAAGAGCTTCAAACGGAGCCATTCCAATACTAGCCTGGTAACTATTATTGTATGAGAATTCTGCCAATGGCAGAAAGTCTTCCCACGACTCTCCAAAATCTAGGATGCAAGCACGTAGCATATCCTCAAAAATTTGATTAACTCGTTCCGTTTGGCCGTCTGTCTGTGGGTGTGCCGTCGTACTCATCCTAATGTCAGTACCAAACACTCTGTGTAAGCTTCTCCAAAACCCAGATCTAAATCTAGAGTCTCTATCAGAAACGATAGAAACGGGAATGCCGTGAAATCGAACAATATTTTCAATGTATATCTCCCCTAGCTTCTCAGCAGAGTAAGATATACCATATACAATAAAATGAGCGGATTTCGTTAGACGATCCACTACTACCCAGACTGCATCGTGCATCTTCCTTGTTCTAGGTAGATCAGTAATGAAATCCATGGAAATGTGCTCCCACTTCCATTCCGGTATATCTAAAGGTTGAAGAAGTCCAGGTGGTTTCTGATGTTCCGCCTTAACTCTTTGGCACGTATAGCAAGATTCAATGAATTTTGCTATTTCCTTCTTCATACCTTCCCACCAAAATTGTCTCTTCAAGTCTTTGTACATCTTTGTGCTCCCTGGATGTATCGAAAATTTCGAGCGGTGCGCTAATTCGAAAATCTTCTCCTTTAATCCTGGTACATTAGGTACGCAAAGTCTTCCTTGAGTTCGTAGAGCGCCATCCTTCCCTATACTCCAATTTTCTGGTTCCTTTTTAGTCATGCTCTTAAACCATTCCTGTAAATCAGGACATTGTTTTTTAGCCTCGATCACTTCTTCGATAATATGCGGATACACGTTCAGCGTAAACAGCCTCATGGTTCCATCTTACTCCGCCACTTGGAAGTCGAATTCCACCAATTTCTTTAACAAAAGCCATTCCTGTATCATGAGAAGAGCAATGATTCCCCTTGGCTTCCAACTTAACGCATCTGCTACCACGTTCGCCTTGCCAGGTTGATACTGAAGCGTGAAGTTGTAGTCCTTCATAAGCTCCATCTATATTCGTTGCCGCATATTTAGATCTCGTTGAGAAAACAAGTACTTCAGACTCTGATGATCCATATACAAATCGAACTCTTCCCCGTACAAATAATGTCTCCATAACTTGAGCGCGAACACCACTGCTGCTAACTCTAAGTTATGTGTAGGATAATTGATTTCATGAGTTCGCAATTGTCGTGAGCCGTAAGCGTTAACTCTTTTCTCTTGCATTAAAACGCATCCCAATCCTTGATATGAAGCATCGCTGTAGACGGTAAACCGAACTCCACTCTTCGGAAGTGCTAATACTGGTGCCGTGGTCAGTTTCTCTTTCAATAATCGCAACGCTCGTTCGCACTTATCATCCCAAATGAATTCCACGTCCTTACGAGTTAAACGAGTCATTGGTAGTGTTATTTTCGAAAAACCTTCGATAAATTTTCTATAGTAGCCAGCTAACCCTAAGAAGCTTCGAACTTCTGTCGGTGTAGTAGGTTGGTTCCACTCCACAACAGCCTCGATTTTTGAAGGATCTACATAAATTCCTTCTCCCGTCACTACATGTCCCAAAAATTTCACCTTTCTAAGCCAAAAGTCGCATTTTTCAAACTTTGCATATAATTGATGATTCCTCAAGGTCTGCAAAGCGATTCGCAAATGCTCTCGATGTTCTTCTGGTGTCTTAGAGTAAATAAGAATATCATCGATAAACACAATGATAAACTTATCAAAGTAAGGTCGAAACATGCGATTCATCAAATCCATAAAAACAGCTGGAGCATTGGTCACCCCAAATGGCATAACCAGGAATTCAAAGAGTCCATACCGCGTACAGAAAGCTGTTTTCAGAATATCTGCTTCTCGTACCAACAACTGATGATATCCCGACCGCAAATCGATCTTTGAGAAAATCGACGCTCCTTGAAGTTGATCGAACAAATCATCGATTCGTGGCCGGATATTTATTCTTAATAGTCACTTGATTTAGCCGTCGGTAGTCCATGCACATTCGCAACGATCCATCTTTCTTTTTCACGAACAAAATTGGCGATCCCCAGATGATGAGCTTGGTCGAATAAATCCCAATCCTTGCAGTTCCTTCAATTGCCTGTCCAGTTCTTCTAATTCCAATTTAGCCATCCGGTACGGAGTGACAGAAATAGGAATCGTTCCAGGAATTAGATCGATAGTAAAGTCAATATCCCTCTTAGGTGGTAATCCAGGAATTTTCCGAAATACATCTTCGAATTCTTATACTATCGAAATTTGGCTCATCGTCCGTACCCCGTTTAACTCCTCCGAGTAAGCGAGATACCCAGAAATGAAAGCATCTGCTTTTGACGAGCAATGAAAAATCAAGTTCGGTGACCCTAACACAGATAGCTTAATGGTGTTCTGGTCACAATCTAGTACAGCATGATAGGTTTTCAACCAATCCATGCCAAGGATTACATCAAAACCTCACATGGGTAAAAGTACTAGTTTAGCAGGCATAATGACATCACCTAACCGAACATCACACTCCTTACATACCCTATTCACATCAACTTTAACTCCTAAAGGTGTAGAAACCGATAAGGCTATATCCTGAATGGATGATTCTATTCCCAAGGCGTTCACATATGAAGAAGAAATAAATGAATGTGTAGCACCAGTATCGAACAGAATGGTCGCACAAGTGTTAAAAACAGTAAAATTACCTTCCACTTCTGCTCGCTCCGGAATTGACGCCAAAGCATTTACCCTCGCACCTCTCTTCTGTTGAGGTTGATTTACTTTCAGCTTTTTGCAGTCCTTCCTCACATGGCCAGTCTCTCCACATTCATAACAGATTATATTTTTCAGCTTCCAACATCGCGTGGCTATATGCTCTTTCTCGCCACATTTGAAACAAGTAACTTCAGATAAATTTCCAGGGCCATATGCTGATTGTCATTTTTCTTTTCTTTGAGCATCATCAATCTTCCTTTTCTTCCCAGCTTGACCTCCACGATTAAATGAATTCTTTGACTGGAGTGCCTTTCCCTTTCCTTTATCGCGATCTTCCATCTCCTTCCTACTTTCCTTATAGTCAGCTTCGATGTGCAGCGCTTTTCGACCAACGTTCGCATAACTTAGTTCCCACTCAGCTACTAACATTTTTCTAATGGGCACAATAAGTTCTTTTACAAATTTTCGAGTTTTCTTTTGTGGAGTATCAATCAAGTGGAGCGCAAAACGAGAAAGCGCTTCGAACTTATTCTGATACTCAGTGACCGTCATTTGTTTCTGCTTCAAATTCATGAATTCTATCTCTCGTTTCTCTTTTTCAACTTCCGGAAAATATTTGTCGAAGAACATGGTCTGAAAGTTCTCCCACGTCATGCGCTCTACATCAATCTCTCATATGGTTGACCAAACTCCACCAGTCTCGCGCCTCCCCTTCCAATTGGAAGACAGCCAACCTTCTCTTTTCCTCAGTTGTACACACTAAACCCCATAGATATTATCTAATTATTGGATCCATCGTTCCGCTACCTCAGAATTCGCCGTGCCACTGAATTTATCAGGTCGTAGTGCCAGAAATCGTGGCAGCAAAGTATCGGCAGCAGGCGTTAATGGATGCCTTTGTTCTAGGTGTCTATCCACTCGTTGAAGGAAATTTTCCATGATTTGCAGTGCGGGGTCTGCATCTGCTACATTTGGTCCCTCTGGATTCCCTTGTCTAGCACGAGTACGTCTAGCCATTTTCCTAATTATTCGCATAACCAAATTAAAACCAAAACACAGTATATCACACAAAATATTCCTTCATATATATATAGAGGGGAAAACACCCAATACAAAATCTCAGTTCATATTTATACAAACACAAACTGAAACTCCATGTATACTAACATTAAGCAGCATTACATACACTACATATATATATAATCGCATATATATATATATATATATATATATACTCTAATCTACATCTCTACTATCGTCATCTACGTTCATTTCTTCTTCAGGATCCTCATCCTCATCGTCTGAAGAATGGCCTACATGCGAAGGTCTGCCTTATCGTCATGAGCCAGTGGGGTCTGCCGTGAAGATAAATACTCGAACAGTCCCTCAACCACTGTATCCTGATCCACGTCATAACCACCCAGTATAGATCGATGGATTTCACCAGCCCAAAGTTTCAAATCAGTAATAAATCTACGCAACTCAAACTGACCCTCTATGGGTAACTCCGGACACAAATTTCGAACACGCTGACCATCATTAATATACCTTCTATGGGCTTCTTCAAGTACATCACTTATAATCCCATCTACATTTCTCACAATATAACCCTCAGAATCCCAGGTAGTGCCTAGAATATCATAGGACACAGAAGGGGCATCTCTACTCGTCTCTGGTTGGACTAGGGCCGCAGAGCTAACATCCCCACCACTAAGGATTCCACCAGATCTCATAACACCACTGTCTCCTATGTGAGTAGAATCTCGAATGTCATCTACACAATATATAATCCGAACCTCGTCCGTGTCAATGGGCTCTGAATCCATACTCACAATAGGTGAACGTGGGTTTTCCTCCACTCCTGATTTGGACGACGTCCTGGTCCAAACCTGAGGCCACAAACACCCACTTAGTAAGTACCCTCACATATGTACTCTAATTACAGATAGTACTCTTTCCTAACCTAAAGCTCTGATACCACTAAATTGTAACACCCCTCCATAACCATACCAAATTTCGGGATGTTACGCACGCCAAACACCTAGTGCTTATCTCTTCAAAAATCTCTGGTTAATATTTTAAAAAGATTTTAAAAGCGCGGAAGTCTTAGAAAACCAGAGTATTTATAAAATTTTTTTTGATAAGCACAAAGTACTATATGGGGTCAAAGTACCGTCCCGTAAAGTACTTCCGATAAAACTTAATATTACATAAAACTTAAGTACATATAGAGTCCACAGATTCTTTTACATAATATTACACACCAAAACAGGAATAACAAAGCCCAATATCATACTGACAGCTGCTATTATAAGAGCCCAAACAGGTAGACTTGAGCCCATCATTATCTCCAAATCTTTACTCGTTCGGTGGCCCTGTAGGGGGGGAATATAAGGGGTGAGCAAAACCACTATGCTCAGTGAAGTTTTCTAATATTTTATGCTGCATAATCACCTTAAAGGATGTAAAACATTCCATATCACAATTTCAGAATGAGTAAGCATCATCATTAAGCAAATTTATATTGATCAAATCATTGCTTAATCCCCAATCGAGTCATTCTCATAACAATCCAACATGCTTAATGCATATGACATGTATATTATGCAATGCTCTTATGCAATCATACCTGCGAGGCTCTATTTTGCTTCTTACCTGCAAAACAAAACTTCACTGATTGCTATCTCATTTTAGGACTCGCCATCAACGACAACAGCATACCTCACTGTATGTATATCACCTGACTCCGCACCGAGCCAACCCCACACCGGGCCAATACTGGTGTGGCCTCACCAGGATTGTCCTTGCTAAACGGCCGCCCCTCACTGGGCCCTGCTCCTCACTGGGCCAATCCCATCACTAGGATTACAAATGCTTAATTTAGCAAGGGTGATATATTAGTGTACTAACTGTTTCCAGGATCTATAGTCCATCGGTCGTATTTCAATTCCTCGATTCCACAATTCATAATATGCATGCCAATTATATCAATGCTATGCATATGTCATCATTTGTAACTGTGCTACAGTAACACTTCGTATTGTTAGAGGTATGCCCTAAAACCAATCCTAAAGTGCATATCTATTTCATATTAGGATAAGAAGGTACTGCTTATCGTCTGTATATTCAATTATATATACGATAATGTCCATGAATAAATGATAAGAGAAAAATGTATCTCAAGTTTGTTGAGATATGAAGACTCATATTTCTCATACACATTTATTCTAAAAGTGTTCCTGCTCATAGGTTTATTAAAGAGGACATTTATTAAACCGGCAAGAGTAGCACATATTTAAACTAACTCCAATGGGAGGATAGGTAGTCTTTCCTATCAGTGTAGTGACACTTAGGTTAATCTGTGGGTGCATATTAGAGAATATGTACACTGAACATGATCTACTAGAATATTCCTATGGATATTAAGTTAAAGGAATATTCTTATGTTACGTCCATTTGGTAATCCTAAGACCTGAGACACCATGGATGTCTTATGCCTGAGTTGTTAGGGTTTGATAGTGTTTTATACAGCTTTGGTCTTAAGGTTGTAGTCGACACTCATTGGCTCTAATAGGTCTTGCATAAAAGCATATGAGTGGTCAATAAGGAATCATCACTCTCTGTATGAGGAGAGAGAATGTCAGGGTCAGTTCTCAAATATAACTCTCAATGTGAATCTCTGGCCAGAGTGATAGATGAAATATGAAAGAGTTTCATAGGGTTCATCTTATTGAGATTATAATTTGAAGAACATATGACAAGAAAGTTAAGATAGGTTTTTGACTTATATCCATACCCTAAATATCTTAACTGTGACATTAGGGGATGAAGGATTAAGTAACAAGAAGGGTTCACATAGTTCTACTATTCACCCAAACCTAGGGCATGTCATGACACATTGCTAGACGTCACTCATGACCAGTGAAAGCCTATTGATAAGTGTTATCAATGAGGGCATAATTGGAATAGTTTCAATTAAACCTTTAAATAGAAAGTTTCTACTTTAGGAGACATGGAGATGTCCCTAGTCACTGCTAGGTTGGGGTGAACCCAATGGGTCACACACAAACAAAGAGTATAAGAGAGTCTCTTGAATTAAAGAGAGAGAAGGGAATTTCCTAAAATTAATTCTATTAATAACCTTGTGTTATATAAAGAATTAAGTTATATATTAATTAGTAATATATAATGAGAATTAAGTTACTCTTAGAAATAAGTATTGAATAGAAACCCTAGGGGTTTTCTATAAATACTACTTGATGAGACAAGCTAGCACTAAGCCTCCCATTATCAAATTAGAGAAAGAGTTTCTCCCCTCTCCCAAGCTTGATTCTTCCATTGTAGAGAAGTTTTAAGGATTCAAGCGATCTTGTATTCGTGTGGATACCGTTGGAGACTTCATCGTTTTGAAGTTCAAGATCAAGGATTGCAAATCGAAAGACGAATCAAGTAAGATTTATTTATGTTTGATAAATTTATATGCTTGTATGTAAATCATATGTCTCTATGCTTGTTCGATTCTTGGTTAGGATATTCGATGATGGAATCATCAATTTTAAATAGTTTTATATTGTCTTCCGCTGCGATTCCATGTTTTCGAACAATTCCTTTCAGTGGTATCAGAGCCAAATCAAGCATGGACATGAGATTTATAATGATTGGCAATGATTTAATTAATTAAAATCAAGTTTTTAATGGTTTAATCACCATATGTGAATTCAGCAATGGGGGGTTTGCCTCCATGTTTATTGTTTTGTGTTTATTTGGCAACTAGGGTTCATTAAAAACCCTAGCTAGGTCACGGCAAGGTGGGGGCTGCCCTATAAGGTTCGGCCATATGGGGTTTTACCCCTTTGGTGTTTTTAAGATCAAGGGTTTGTAGAAAAACAAAAAAAAAAAAAAGGTTTTGGGTTTTCTCTCTCTCTCTCTATAAATTTCTGACCACCTAGGGTTGATTGTTTTTGAGTTTTGATTGTTGGGGTTTATTCTCCATGATGGATTAAAGCTTGGAGCATGATCAAATCCTCTACAAGGTGCACGGCCTCTCTCTCCTCTATCTCTCTATTTTCGGCCACTTAGGGTTAATAAACCCTAACATGGTTCTTTAATGATCTTATTTATGATTTGGGTTATCGTAACCCTATAATCATTAAATATGATTGAATCTTGAGTTTTAGAAACCCTAGATTCAAATAGATGAGGTTCTTGATTTTGAGAAAATTATGAAGATGACTTGTTTTTGAGAAAAACTAGTTTTAATGGCATTAAGGAGTTCACGGCTATGGGGTTTTCACCCCTTATGATTTTCGGCCATGAGGGTTCTACCCTCTATGGCATTCGGCTATTAGGGTTTTTCAAACCCTAGAATGTATTATGCATATATCATGATTAATTTTAAATAGTTTTAATATTGATTCTTGATTAATGCAAATAACTTGGTTTAAATTTATTTAAACTTGTATATTGATGAAGCTTGTTAAAGAGTTCAACAATGGTGTTTTAGGGTTCTTTGAATCCTTGTATTCATCATCAATGGTGGCTGGTTTTAGGTTTTACAAACCCTAAACTAAAAGAAGAAAATTTCCTAATTTGTTTTAGGAATCCCTAAATGTCAAACTATGAAATTTCTAGTTTCTATTTTGTGAATTGTTTGATTTAGGAAAGTTTCTTATATTTGATTTGATTCTTTCTTATTTTAAATGATCACAATATAGATTATATTGCAGCATATTTGGAGTTTATGGAAACCCTAAAAAGGTTAGATTATGGTAAGGTTACCTAACCCTAAACCTAACCCTAACCCTAACCCAAACCCTAGCACACTCTCTCTCTCCCATTATGATTTTCGGCCACATGGGTTTGGAACCCTAGTGTGCCTTAAGTATTTTATATTTTCATGATCTTGTGTTCTTCATATGTTTTATAAAGTGTTTATAATATTTTCAAAATAAATTTTATTGTTTTTGAAAATTAAAAATGAAGAACATAAAGATTTGATGAAAAGTGTTTTTATAAAACAATTTAAGTGTTCTTGAGAGATTGTGAAATTCATGTGATGAATTATTGTTTTTAATTGCTTAAAAACATTTAGGGATGTTTCTAGATGATATATAAACATGTTAAAAACGTTTTAGCATGCTTGTATATTGAAAGAATTAATTTTGAAATCGTTTTGAAATTAAAACTGGGTTGCTGTTTTTCTGGGCAGCAATCATGAATCTTTTGTAAAATCCATAAAAAATAGTTTCTGGGATTTTTGAAGCTTGCCACCTATTGACTTCATTAATATAAGGTCTTAACAAAGTCTAGGAAGAGTTCCCATGATTTTAATGACCTAGAATAGCCACACTAGAATTTTTGTGAATAAGAGTCAATTCTGGAAAATCCGACTCTCTGTCACAAAATGTCTCTAATTGATACCAAACGTTGGAATCAAGTCTTGAGACCCCTGCCATTGTTTAGAGGACTGAAAAACCTAGTGAATTGAAGTGTTTCCATGACTTATTTCACTTTAGGTTATGCCCAATAAATGCATTTGTGAACAAATTCCAAATTCTGCCGTGGTTTGAAGTTAGTGTCACAAAGAGCCTTAAAGTGATACCAAACGTTGGAATCACTAAACGAGACCTATGCCATTTGAAAGAGGACTGAAAATCCTTGTGAAATAGAGTATTCTCACATTTTAAAAGTTTGTTTTAATATAGGAAAGTTTAGTCCCAAAACAGTAGCTGAATCCTTAGTTTTGTGAAAAACTGAGTTTGTGTCTTTTCAAGAATTTATAAATTTGAGTTTTTATTTAATTCCTTCAATATAGGTTAATGTTGATTAATCTATAATGCATATTAAAGTGTTAAATGCATGATAGGAATTATGAGACTAATTTCTCAAATTAAATTCTATTTATTTAAAACCCTAATAGAGTTAATTAGGAGTTTTACTTAAGAAAATGTACTTTTACTTTCATATGAGATATGATGGTTTTATTTTAAATGAGATTTAAAAGATTATTATTATTATTATGAGATAATAATAATAATAATATAGACTTTAATTAATTAAATGCCATTGCCATCATTGCCTTTCTTTTATTATTGTTGTTTTTATTTATGCAATGAGTTTGTATGAATATGAATGGATAATTATGGACTTAAGACCAATTAAATGAGATGTGATTGGCCGCATTAGATGTGTTTGGATTATTTTAAGGGTTATATTTAAAGTTGTTTAAATTTGAGTGATGTAATTAATTTGGGGCTTGCATGCCTCTTTCCCTCTCAATCCCTATGTATCCCCTATCTCCTTAATCCCCTTCTTTCTTTTATTTTAAATGTAATATTGGATACTTGGTGGAGCATGGTGGACTTGAGGTGCATGGTGGAAGTTTTGTACGAGAGGAAAAGACAAGTACTTGAGAAGGACTTGGCGAGGACTTCAAGACTTTTCGAAAATCTTTTAGTCTTGATGTAATAGTTACATAGTTTTAATTACGATCACCTAACCCTCATTATAGACCTAGGGTTCATCTTTTTGGCTCAAAGAATGAACCCACCCTAAAGTCCATAATTAATCCAAGGCCCATTAATATATGAGATGTATGCTTGGTAGGGGGCCTTGACCTAATTTATTATATGTTCAAGATGAATCCACCATAGCCTCTAGAAGGACAGTGGGAGGATAATCGAGAACTAATAATAAAGTTTGGTCTAAACATTATATATATGTTTGATATATATGTGATGCATGTGATGTATGTTTATTTTAAATGAGACCTCTTTTTACAAAACCCCTTTTAATTCAAAATTAAGTTGTAAGGAAGAAGCCTTGGGCTTTATCCTAGCCTCCCATCATTACATGATAGGTGGATTCTTAAGGTGGATGTGTTTGGCTGCAGATATGCGGGAACATGTTCATCCTGAGGGTTCATACTGTCTTGTTTTAATATTGGATATCATAAGGTGCGATAATGGTGTATTCCAAGAACCTGTTATGTGAGGGGTACAACATTCAATTGACCATACTTATGCGAATGATGGGTGTGACTTAACTAAAGAGTACTATCCAAGAACCTATTATGTGAGGATACTGCAATTTAGAGGCTAAAGGATGATTGGAATTTGCTTTAGAAGCATTAGGATAAGAGTTATCCACTCATTAAGGGTTAGTATCCAAGAACCTATTATGTGAGGATTACAAATTTTTAATGGGACCCCAATCTCTACTATGGAAATTCAGATGATGAAATTCCCGAGTCTCATCTAAGGGAGTATGAGATTTGAATAAAATAGTGGGAGGTACCATAAGACTTAGAAACCAATAGGTATTTATGTTTTGAATAATATGAAATTTACTGTTATTATTTTCTGTTGTAGATGGCTCCACTAAACCCCTTATCTAGAATCCTTGATGACAACCGCTTAACTGGTCATAAACTTTCAAGACTGGTTTGAGAAACCTGGTCTTAGCCGCTGACAAAATAGACTACGTGGTCAATACCCCTTGCCCCAATGCTTTGTCATAAGGAGGCATATTAGGAGAAGAAAGACACTTATAGTAAGTGGCTTAATGATGATGTAAGGTACATCTGAGGGAAATTTATGGTTCACAAAACAGAATTGTAAAGTACAATCCTGTTAGTGGACTCTTCTCCTATAAGATGATGTATGGGACATCTGTTAATGAGCTCTGCCTCATGATGATTCAGAACATTCATTCATTGTATGATCTTAAGTGTTAGGATCACTGATAACAAAAAGGGCATTGACATCTTGCTTTATTCCCTTCCTGCAAGTCACAAGTAATTCATCATAATCTTCCCTCACTGATTTAATGAATATACTAATGAGTGTTAGGAGACCTTGAAAAAGGAACCCAAAGGGAATGTTTTGGCTTTCAATGAAATTTTCACTTCTAAGACCGAACCTAAGGGCAAGGGAAAGAAGAAGTCTCATAACAAACCAAAAAGAAGCATTAAGAACGAGAAGTCTAAAGGAAAGAGTTTCAAGTGCGGATCACTGGAAGAGAAACTGCAAGGAGTACCTAGTTTGAAGAATGGTTCTTCTAATGGTACGTCCTATGCTTTATTCATTTACTAATTAAGAATTAGTATTATTCTGCTTATGGTATCCGATACCTAATTGTGCTTTCTTATACAATGCGACTGTATGTAGAAGACAAGGGGAAGCAGAAGATCAAGTGAATATCAAGCGTTCTTTGTTTGGAAATGAATCAACAGTTGATACATTTAACATAGAAGCTTGATACTTGATTAGTTTATTTAGAGTTCATAGAATCTTTATTAAAATTGCCAATTGTTTTAATACTTCTTAATTGAGGTTTTATTTAAAACAGTTAATCTATAATATTAGATATTTTGGATTAATTCTGGCAATTGATTTAAAGTTCTATACTCTTTATGAATACTTTGAATAAATGCATAAAATAATATATAAGGATTCAACTCCAAGGATCACATTAATAAATGAATTTTGATTCATTAATGTGAACCGATCACCTTATTTTATAAGAAGATCAAAAGGATAATACATGAGATGTATAAACCTTACATTTAGTTTGAAATACTTCATATCTATTTTGAATATTTGAAAGTGTTCAAAGGATTCAAAACTATGAATATTTGAAGAGTTCAAATTATTCATTTGAAGTAAAGCTAAAAAGGAAATATTGAGAATATTTTAGTTGAATCATTTATATAAAGAGGACCTTAAATATGTTAAACGTTATAGTTTAAAGATTTATTTTAAATATGAGATATTTCAAATAAACCTTGAAAGCTATGCTTTCTTTAATAAAGAGTTGTTAGAAAGCAATGTTTCCATAATGGTTGAGAACCATTCCTTTATGAAACATTATAAGGGATTTTATATTATTAAAGAATTTAATAAATAAATACCTTGTTTCAAAAAGGACTAGTGGGAGCAATAAAGTCATCATTCATTCTCAGCTTCCTTTATTTAAGTACATACTTTAAATACTAAGTGTAGTATCATGAATTCCATAAAAGTTATAGGAATTCTAATCTCTCAAAAATGTTGATTTTATGAGGGATTATATATATGAGTTTAATATTTGAGAAATATGGAATCTCATAAAAGATTATGTACTTAATATCATTAATGCTACAAAAGTTGTTGGCAGATATTGAAATTATTCAGAATAATGATCCTGAATAAAAGTGAGTATATTCTTAAGTAAGTTAAGATTGTGATACTTACATAAATAAAGGAATCTAAAAGGATGCCATTTACAAGTTGCCTAAAAGAATGCCTAGTATATACTGTTCTCTACCAAGAACATAGGTCTCATTTACTAGACATCAGAGTTGGCAGCAGAATTATAGTTTAATTACTATTATTGAAAATAATAAAGATGCAAA